>PVIA01017604.1:0-15220 GCA_004024845.1 Tonatia bakeri
CCCCCCACATCCACAACAGTTGTTCCATTTTCCTTTTACAGCAAAAGTCCTTAACAGAGTTTTCCATGCCCTATCTTTTTCATTTTCTCTCCCCTCATTTTTCTCTGGACTTTTCATTTGGGCATCTATCTTCATTATGCTACTGAAATAGCTCTGGTCAGGGTCACTAATGGTTCCCCTGTTGCCAAAGGAGTATGATTCTCTTGTCTTCAAGTTACTTAACCTATTGCAAGCATTTGATGCAGAGAATGAATTGATACACTCCTTCCTGGAAATATTTTCATTTGGCTTCCTGTGCTCTGCTTGTCTTGCTGGTCCTTCCTCATCTCCTTAACATTTAAATGTTGGAGCACCCAGGAATCAGTCCTCTGCCTTCTCTAATTACATCGCTGCCTTGTCTCATGCATTTCACAATTTTAATTAACAACTAGATGCTGCACACTTCCAATTTTATACCCAGCCCAGATCTCTTCCACGAGTCACACACTTATTCATCCACCTGGCTACTGCACATCTTCATTAAAGTGGCTAATAGGTATCAACTAATAGATATCTCAGGTCAGAAACTGAGCTTCTGAGCTTTTTTTTCAAACCTGGTTCTGCCTTAGTCTCTTCCACTAAAGAAAAGAACTCTAGTTATCCGTTTGTTCAGACCAAAAACCTTGGACTCATTTCTCTCTTTCCTCCCATCCCCAACATCCAGTCCATCAATTGGGTCAATTGTTTGAGCTACCCTCAAAGCATATCCTTCATCCAGCCCCTTCTAACTTTATTCATTACTGCCATCTGGTCCAAGGCACTGCCATCCACCACTTTTTAAGGGGGCTCCGTGCTCGCACTCATATCCCACTATAGTTCTCTACCAGCAGTAACCGTGATGCTTCTAGAACCCAAGTCAGATCTTGTCATGCTTAAAATCCTGCCTCAGAGAAAGAGCCAGTTTCCTGATGAGGCTTAGTTATCGGGTTCTACGTGATCAGCCCTACCACCTCTGACATCACCTAGCGTCTCCCCTCACTCTGCAGTAGCCACCTTGGCCTTTGTTCTCTTCCTGGCGCACGCCAAGCACACTCACAGTTCAGGGCCCTTGCACTTGCTCTTCCCTCTGCTTGAATTCCTTTTCTCCCAGTTACTTCTGTGGGTTGTCCTATCATTTCTATCAGGTTCTGCTCAAATGCCATTAAAGAAGACTTCCTTACTCATCCCATATAAAATAGCAGAGGCATGCCCCATGAAGCACTCCCTGCTCCTCTGACTCTAATTTAAAAAAAACCAAAACCTTTTCTGGTCTGTCTTTTGCTATTAGAATGTCCCCAGTATATAGAACTGTGCCTGACACTTAGTAGGCCAGCATAGCCCTGATCAGTGTTGCTCAGTTGCTTGGGTGTTGTCCCTTCAATGTGAAAAACTGGCAGTTCAATTTCTGGTCGGGGCACATGCCTGGGTTGCAGGCCAGGTCCCCAGTTAGGGGTGTGGGAGAGGCAACTGGTCAGTGTTTCTCTCACACATTGATGTTTCTCTCCTCTTTCTCCCTCCCTTCCCCTCTCTCTAAAAATAAATATTTTTAATAGATTAAAAAATAGGCCAGCATAAATATTTCTTGAATGAATGAATGACTTTAAGATTTCATTTGAATTTTGAAGCAAAACTTTACAGATTCTTGAAGCTCATCTCATAGCAAAGTAGATCCATGTAGACTGGATAGATTCTAGAAGCTTTTTCTCTTGAAACAGCTATCCAGATTTATGCACGGATGTAGACTGGGCTCTGGAGTAATTGGTTAGCATTTCAAATGGAATTGAGGAAATGAGATTAAGAGTCTTGTTAGTCGTTTGCTTTTATTGCTCTGAATCTGGTTGCCACTGCACCTGCGTGTTCACATAGCTGACAGTTCTTTTTTGCCCTGCAGTTCCTCTGAGTGCCTGGGGTGACCCTGTGCCTCCTGCTCTGTTTTTTCACCAGTGGGGAAAAACCCTGTGGTGTTATTCACAATAGGGAAGGTAGTGTCCTAGAATTGTCATTTGTTCTGTTTGAACTGTCCCTGGAAAGCTGAGTAGAAAACTGAACAATGGATTCTACAACTGTACAAATTACAGCAGGATTTTTCCCTCCACTTGCCTTAAAGCAAAGTTGCTTGTTTGAAAAGTGACCTAGAAATGAACCTGTGGTGATATTTAAAATCACACAAATTGAAAAAGGCAAGTGGTGCATTTTTGTATGTACTGGAATTATTTATATTTCAGTGTTTGCTTTAGGCAGATGTGATGAGGAATAAAGAGCATTGGCTTTTCAGTCAGATGTCTCTGGGTTGGGAAGATGCAGGCACTGTGACTGGCTTAGAGGTGTGACCTTGGACTAGCAACTAATCTCTCTAGGTCTCAGTTTCTTCTCCTGTTACATGGGAATAATCATACTGACCTCATAGAATTACTCTGAGGCTTCAGTAAGATAACAGAGTTTGGTGCCTGGCACACACGTATTCTTTTTTGGGGAACAACTGTCACATTGCTATTTCACAGAGGGACAGTTTAGTCACAGAATGAGGGTTTTCCCACGTCAAACTTTGGGCAGGGGAGCCAGACCTTTTCATACAAGGTAGGTATTTTCTGCTGCTCGGTGATTCTTTCTTCTCAACCTAACCACTTCAGTAGCACAACCCAGGGACAAACTCATTTTCCTAAAAAGATTTTATTTACTTACTTTTAGAGAGAAGGGAAGGGAGGGAGAAAAAGAGAAAAAGAAACATTGACGTGAGGGAGAAACATCAACTGGGGACCAAGTCTGAAAACCAGACACATGGATTGACTGGGAACCAAACTGGCAATTTTTTGCTTTGTGAGAGAACGCCCAACCAACCGAGCCACCGCTCACATCGGGTCAGGCTCATTTTTTATTCTTTAAGAATTCTTCCTCTCCTTTCACTTTCCTGGGGGGCCTTGCCCTTGGATGCAACCAACCCTCAGGATATTACCTGTCAGATGTTCCTTCTACATATCACCTTTCTTCTGGTTGGAATTGTTCCTAATTAGGACTGAGTTAATGAACAACAGCAGAACAATTAAAATTCCTTTTTGTAAGAATAATGACATCCTTTTTACTATTCTCTGGGTGTAACTTGCTTAAAAGAGGATTAGGGTGGAGATGGTAAAATAAATGGATACAGAGATGGCTGTTTAAACAAATACAATCTTTGGGAAGAAAAATCTTGCAAATGCAGATTCTGCAATTTTAATTTTCCAGGCACCTGCCCAGGTTTTGTTTTTGTTTTTCTGTTTTGTCTTGGGTGTTTTTGTTTGTTTATTTGTTTTTTTGCTGATTAATGCCTGGCCATTCATTAATCTGTAGATTTTGTCAAGCAGCTCTTCCAGAATAACACCTTTTCTGCTGTTCTAATCAATATTCATTACACAGATTAGAAGTCCAGATAGCAGGTCAAGTTGAGGTTAATCTGCTCCCAGCGTGGTTCTGCTGCATGCTGTCTACCACCAGGTGTCAGCAGAGGCTGCCTGGGCCTTGAGGATGTGATGGCTGAGAGAGTGAAGCTGTTAGTTAATGCTTAGTGGGTAGGTTCATCCACCTGTCAAATGGGCTTTACAGTCCTTTAACTGACAGTAAAAGCCTGCAGCCTGTATATGGTATGGAATGTTATACTTATGTTCAAAAGTGATCATGTGATTGCTGCTGCCTAAAATTTATATTTATTTCAAAAGCCTAATTATTTCAAAGCCAATATCTAAAACTTTAGTTACTTAGACCTCTATAATGTCAACTTACTTTTGAAATGAATGCCAAAAATGTGTTAATGCTTTGGAAAATGCTCCTGCTTATTTGTCAAGAATGATTTTCTTTAAGTTAAGGATTTTTCAATGGCAAGCAAGTTTTAATTGTTAAAGGCTTCCAAGCAGAGGTGAAATGCTTAAACAAATTCCTTCCCAACCAATGAATGGTTTTAGAGCATTCTCTTTGCTGGGTGGAAGGGCTTGGAGACTATCTTTTGCGTGTGGAAAGGGGAACCTCAACGCAGTGCCTGGAGCTGCAGCAGAGTGACCCCCACCTCAGGGATGCAGGAATTACTGACACGAGGTAGTGTCTCACCTCCCTTTCAAAGGCTGGATGTTCTCACACGTGATTAGGCAATACCATTAACTTTTGAAGTAGTTTTAAAAAAATCCATGTGTTTGTTTCTAGGTTACTTTAAATATTACAAAATACTACTTTAAGGTAGTGAATAGAATGAAACATCAGTTTGCCATGGTGCAGAACTGCCTCTGTGGGCTCTGTTTATAGTTTGGCTCTGTTTGGCTGAGGGTTGAGTTGGTGCTGAGAGCAGTGCCTGAGAGTAGGTCTGAGATGGCAGGTCTCTATAATTTTGGAGACTCTGTTGGAGTCTAACTTCAATCCCATTGCCAATGCCACTCAGCTAAAATTTTTAATGCATACAGCATAGCTTGTAGACACTTTTAGACTAAGATGTGGAGGAGAGACTTGGTCATGTATAAGATGAAACATGGAAGCTGGGAAGACAGAGGAAACCCCTAAAAAGGCCTGTTTGAGGTGGGATTTATTTCAGCCCCTTCCAGCTTTCCCTATTCCAAATTCCCACAGCCCCAGGCTGAATGAGATCCCCCGACCTAGTGAGCATTCTATGGTCTTAGGTCTGTCATATTTTATAGAAATGTGTTGGGACCTGTTGTGCAAAGGTCCTGGTAACTGGCCTTCCTTAGGGTCTCCAGACCCTACTCTGTCTCTCAAGGGGACAGAGTAGTTTACTGGGACAGGATTAGTGTGTGGTTCTCTGTATTGTTTCCTCCTCTCATTCCAAGGTAGTTGGGTTCTTTGGTGTCCTTGGCTGGGGTTGCTGGAAGAGTTTAAAGCAAAAGCAGCTTGAAGATAAATTATTTCAGTCTTTCCTGAAAGTCTTAACTGGTCACACAGATTTTGCTAGATGGCTTGGGGTGGAGGGGAAAATAGGAAAGGCTAGGGGGCTGGAGTGATTCCCTAATCACTCCACCCCCTAGGTCTATGGGTTCTACCACCAGCAGGTATCTGTGTTCCAGGGAGATGGACTGACTTCAGAGTGCAAATGCTAGCCCTGAGCTGGCCAGCATGCCCATTCTACTCAAGACCTCTACTCTGAATTGACCTTGAGAGCTTGTTTGGAGGTTCTAGTAGGGGAATGCAGCTACTCATATTCCTTTGACTGAAGACTAGTCCTCTCCTCTAGGTGGGAAGGCCATCCTCTTTGAGCACACAGCTTCGGGAGGGATGCACATGGATTGGTGAAGGAAGAAGGGGCCACCTGCCTAGCCACCGTCTCACATCCACATGTGGTGGATAAAATGGGGTAGGGATATGTCAGGAGCGAGGAGACCCAGCCCCATACCAGACACCCCAGTCCAGGGTTCCGGGGTTCCAGGGTTCCAGGGTTCCAGGACCAGGAAGATAAGTCCCCACAATTTCTGGCTGCAAAAACCAGTGGGGATTGAGTCAGTGGAAGGAATGGCTGGGTCCCAAGCAGTTCTGCTTAACAAACCCACAGACGGACCTACTCAGACTCACTCTGTCTGAGCTCCAGCACCAGGACAGCAGTTTAAAAGGCACCAGAGGCATACAGGGAAGAAATGAAGTATCTGGCATCAAGGCAGAAGCTGGAGAACAGCTTTCTGCCAGACAGAAAGGTGGGCAGAGACCATAGTCCCTTTTTTGAACCTTCCCCACACAGAGCCACAGAACTGGGAGGTATGTGCCATATCCAAGACTCCATCAACCTGGCTAACAGTTTACCCTACCTTGGAGATCCTTTGAGTCTCCGTCCCACCCAACTTATAGCTGTTAACAGTGGCTTTTTCATATAAATAGTTGGTCTTGGCTCCTGCTTCACAACTTCCTTAATCCTTTCAAACAAGCGAGAGCCAGCCTCAATGACCCCTAGCCCACATACTCCTTGCTAATTGGCCCTAGGCCTGGCACTAGCAGTAGCCAGCCTAGATTCACAGTCTGATTTCACAGGGGAATCTCCAGAACAAGGAGCAGCCAACTCAGATTGCTTTATTGCTCATAGAGGGTGGCTGCTTGGCCTGCACCACCCAGGAAACTGCAGAGCCTGTGCACCCAATGGACAGCTACAGACCATGTTAGAGCATCACCACTCTGCCCTTGGACAGCTATTCCTCCATGGAGGGCAGAGGTTGGTGGTCATTGGCCACAGCCAGTCCTTGCAGCTGACTGGACTGGGTAAATCTCTCTCATTGATCTGCCAATGGCAAACAAGGCTCAACTACAAGAGGAGGGTTTACTCTGCCCACATGAAGGGTATACCTCAACTAGTCAGCTTGAGTGATAGCGAAAAACAAACAGAAAGTCAAGAACTGCCAGAAAGTCAAACTGTATAGAAGTCTGACAATCAAGGAGTTAAAGAAGAAACATTCATCCAGACCAGTAGGAGGAGTGGAGATGGGAAGCCAGGGTGGAGAGGACTTGCACCAAAGTGGTGTCTGGAGGACTGGGGCAGGCAAGATGGTGGCTGGTGAATCAGGCAGTCCCACATTTGCCTATGGATAAAGTGGGAGGAACAATTGGGGAGCAAGACAGACCACACAACCCAGGGTTCCAACCAGGGAAAATAAAGCCCCAAAACCTCTGACTGTAAAAACCTGTGGGGGTTGTGGCAATGGGAGAAACTCCCACCTTCACAGAAGAGTTCACTGTAGAGACCCACAGAGTCCTAGAACATATACAAACACATCCACCCAGGAATCAGCACCAGAAGGGCCCAATTTGCTTGTTGGTAGTGGGGGAAGTGACTGAAAGTGTGGAGAGCTGAGCAAGTGACATTGTTCCCTCTCAGACCCTCCCTCCACATACAGTGTCACAACCCAACTAAGTGGGTTGCCCCACCCTGGTGAATACCTAAGGCTCTGCCCCTTACAATGTGATAGGTGCACCAATACAAAGAAGTATTGCTGAAATGAAAGAAAAGATCAAAACTCCAAAAATAGAACTAAGTGATGAAGAGATAGTCAACCTATCAGGTGCAGAGTTCAAAACACTGGTAATCAAGATGCTTACAGAAATGGTGGAGTATAGTCCCAAAACAGATGAAAAAGTGAAGGCTATGAAAAGTGAAATACAGAAAAATATACAGGGGATCAACAGTGAAGGGAAGGAAACCAGGACTCAAATCAATGATTTTAAACAGAAAGGAGAAGTAAACATTCAACCAGAACAGAATGAAGAAATAAGAATTTAAAAAAAATGAGGAGAGGCTTAGGAACCTCCAGGACAACTTGAAATATTCCAACATCTGAATCACAGGGGTACCAAAAGGAGAAGAAGAAGAGCAAGAAACTGAAAACTTATTTGAAAAAATAATGAAAGAGAACATTTCCAAACTGGCAAAGAAAATAGACTTCCAGGAAGTCCAGGAGGCTCAGAGGGTCCCAATTTGGACCCAAGGAGGATCACACTGAGGCACATCATCATTCATTACCCAAGATGAAAGATAAGGAAAGAATCTTAAAAGCAGAAAGAGAAAAGGAGGCAGTTACCTGCAAAGGAGTTCACATAAGACTGTCAGGTGATTTCTCAAGGGAAACCTTGCAGGCAAGGTAGGGGCTGGAAAGAAGTATTCAAGTCATGAAAGGCAAGGACCTACATCCAAGATTACTCTGTCCAGCAAAGCTATCATTTAGAATGGAAGGGCAGTTAAAGTGTTTCCCAGATAAGATCAAGTTAAAGGAGTTCATCATCACCAAACCCTTATTATATGAAATTTTAAAGGGATTTATCTAAGACAAAGAAGAAAATCAAAACTATGAACAGTAAAATGACAACAAAATCATGACTCTCAGCATCTGAACCTAAAAAAAAAAAAAACAAAAACAAATGAGCAAACAACTAGAACAGGAATAGAATCACAGAAATGGAGATCATATGGAGGGTTATCCGTTGGGAGGGGGAGAGGGGAGAATGGGGGAAAAGTTACAGGGAATAAGAAGCATAATTAGTAGATACAAAGTAGACAGGGAGAGGGGAAGAGTAGTATAGGAAATGTAGAAGCCAAAGAACTTATATGTACAGCCCATGGACATGAGCTAAGGTGGTGGTGAGTAGGGGGGGATTGTTGGGGGCTGCTCTGCCTGGTCTCAGGAAGCTGTGACCCCCTGTGACTTAGGCTGAGTGAGAGACCTCCGGATCAGGAGCCACTAAGGAGACAAAAACTTACCCCCTGGCATGAATGCTACCTGTTCTGTGCCTGGCCTTTAATGCTTGGTCAGTTAACCAATGACGGGTAACAATTCTCTAGGATAGAGAATGGACCTAAGACAGGTGCTGACCACATAAAGGCCTGTGGAATAAGACTCACGAGACTGTGGAAATAAATGACGGGGCTGTGGGAAGGAAGGGGTGATCAGCATCTACCCCTGCCCCCTCTTAGCCTGAGTCTTTGTACTCAGATGTGAGAAATCCAAGTCTCCTTGCTGCCTCTGTCTCCAGCCCTTCTCAGGGCTTAGCAAACAGCCTAAAGGGGCAGCTCAGACCAGAGACAGCGGACCCCCGGGGTAATCAGGCCTGGGACAAAGAATATGCAAGATCCTGTGAGATCTGTTTGCTGGAGGATGTTATTAACTTGGAATTTGAAGGCACAGTCAGGAAACCTTTGAAACCTGTAGTCTTTTCATATGATAAAACTCCAATCTCTGCCCGGAATCACAACAGAAACTCTGTTAGCATTCTTGTAAGGTATGTGTTCCCTTTTATCCCTTCCGCCAGACTGTGAATCCACAAACTGTCTACTTTCTCAATAAAAACCCACTGGGACAAAGGAAGGGGCTCTCCCCCCTAGGGGGGTTAGCCCAGAGCGGCTCACCTAACTTGGAGAGTGGCCATTCCATCCTTTACTTCCCTACAGAAAACTGTTTCTATGCATGATTCTTTCTCATGATTTAACAAGCCATTTACTAGGTTTTTATGTGTGTTCATAGCCGGCTGGGGAGGAGCCAGGTTCTGCACGCTTCAGTCAGACAGCCGAGTGTTACGCTAGAATTGAAAATTGCTACAGGGGATGCTGGTGGGAGGGGAGGTGCAGGGCACAGGTGGGTAAAGGGGAGAAAAAAATGGGACAACTGTAATAGTATAATCAATAAAATATAATAAAAATAAATCTCTGTTGAATGCTTAATTTCCTTTTTTTAATGGTGAATAGTCTTTTTTCCTTCCAGATCAAACCATGTGCATGCACAATTAGAAAAGCGTACCTCAAGTCAGTATACACATTCACTGTCTTTTCATGTGACAATTACAGTGCCCTCGTCAATGCAATCAGTTCAGCTTTCTGGGCAGAGGTTCCTGGTGGTAAGGACTTGGTCTGTACTAATCCTTCAAGAGTCACAATTGCATATGCAGCCTTTCTGTTTCCTTTGTCTGTATAACTGCTTCCACCTGCATAACTGCTTTCCAGTCTGCCTCTTTTAGAGGATGGTCCTGTCAACAAATCCCTTCTCAGAAGAGGAAAACCTTATCTCCCGTAGCACATTCTAATGGCTTCAAGAAAAAATGACTTTCAGGGATTCCAGAAATTCCAGCTACAATTCACTTAGTGGTATATTGATCACAGGATATGTCATTCTGGTATCAATCAAAAAGGTCTACAATTTCTCCCCCACTGTTAGTTTTACCTAGTTATTAGACTCTGACCTCCTTTTCCCTCACTTGGAGCACTCATTTTTCCAGTGTCCCTATGCCTTGCAATATGATTGCCCTGTCCTGAATAGGAGCTTTTCTGCCACCAAATTTGGTTCCCCTATGGGTTTGGGATAGAGAGATCAGTTCAGGCTCTCCTCCTTTGGCTCCCTCAGCCAAATAAGGAGGATCCCCCAGGGCTTGAGAGGCCTTGGCAAACCTGACCATGCACACAGCAATCATACTGATCTTCCTGTTTTTTTTTTTTTTCTGAGCTTCTGCTGTCTGCCACAGGCAAATTCCCTTTTTTTCAGACCATTTTCCCATTTCCCTGATCTTTGACAAAGCAACTCTAATTGCAGTATAGTACAGTAGTTTAAAGACCCATTCAGTGGCCAACATTCTCCTGAGTCCAGATTATACATAAGCCAAACACTATTACAATAAAAAAAGAAAACATTTTCTTAACTTCATGAGCATAGGTCAACAAATCAGCCAGAATTCACCCCAAAGGGCTGTTTCCCAGAACGGAGGCTCCCCCACCATTCTACCTCTGTAATATCAGAGATATTATGACAGATCTCTGTAATATCACACAAACCAGAAGGAATTCACCCAAAATGGCTATTTCTCAAAACAGAGGCTTCCCCAATCCCCCCGACAGGCTCTGTAAGCCAGAAGACACCTTCATTAAAACAGAAGATACCCTTTTACCAAACAGAGATCTGTAATATGCTAGACAGCGCTCTGGAAACTAAAAGGCAACAGAAGGCATCCTTTTACCACACAGAGCTCTATAAATGACAAGACACCAGAAGGCACGTTTTTAAATCCAGGACTGCAGTCCTGAACCAGGAAGGGCAGTGATTCGATTGAAAGTGAAAGCAGTAGGGAGTGCTGAGAATTGGAGGAGAGTCCCCAAGTCAAATCACTTGGCAGCTGCTAGGGAGTCTCCAAATTTGTACTCGAAGGCCTCCCAGTCCAGGCAGCAATGGGAACTCCCTGCCAAGTACCCAGACTTACTAGAGGGTCCTGAAGGTATCCTACCAGAGTCGCTAGAATAGGAAACTGGAAAAGTAAGTGTTCATGCTGCCTGTCACTACCAGACCCAATAAGTAGAGACAAGATTGAATCTTTATGGGTACTTTATTCATATGGCCAGTGATCTGAGAAGACAGTGGGTTACATACCCTCAAAAACTGTCTTAACATCTCATTATAAGCTGACATTTTCTTGGAGAAGAAAGGGTATGTAATGGGTTTGGAGAAAAGTTAACTGGATAAGAGTTGTAGTGCAGCAGTGATTATCCTAGTACTTCTTTATTGGTTCATCTATACTTTGTCATCTACATCACAGGGTGTTCCCTCTCAGGTCCACAGTGGCTCAGATACTGTTTCCAGGGCTTTCAGACCCCTGGGGTACAAAGGTTGAATTGTTTGTTGACCTCCTGGAGTTCTGCATTTCAGTTCCTGAAATAACAGCTTCCACAAACATTAATCACTTAAGCCTATCAACTAAGACTAAAATCTTTAACTTGATCTCTCCTATCAGATGTGGCTTAAAGGAAGAGTGTGCAAGACATTTGAAACCATTTTTATATCAGGAGTGAGCAAGAAGAAAGCTCATTTTACCAAGAAGCCCACACTGGATGCTTGAGTTGTGCTCCTGGGTGTCTGTGGCCATTTCCTTATCCAGTCATTCTGGGCATGTCTTCTGGACTTTTCAGGAAGTCTCAGTTTCCAAGATTCACTACTTTTGTCGAAGCCCAATTTCTGATTTTTGGATTTAATACTGGGGCATTGAGAATTGTGCAGATTCTCAAATCTCATTCTTCTAGACTGTAAAATAGAAACAGGACAAGGAGAAGTGGAAGAGGAGAAGAGGGAGGAAGGAAGGAGTGCAAGGACAGAGGGAGGAGAAAGTGAAACTGATACATGCTTGGCTCCATTCCCAGGGAGAAGGGATTGTAGCACTGGGGGCAGGCAAGAACATTTTACACATATCAAGAAATGGGTGGACAGAGTAGGCCAACAGAGGCTACTGAATGCTAGCCCTTTATGTACCTTCTTGTCCTCACCTTGCCTATGCTGATATCAGCATGAAGCCAAGAGAAGGGAGGGGCCATAGGAGGAGTTTGCCTGAGGCAATAGAAAACAAGCTATTGTGGACTGTGACAGATCTCTGTACTACAAAGGTGGGTGAATGTGATTGACAGAGGAAAAAAACTTCCTACTCCCTTCTGGAACATGATGGCAAGGGGAGGTGCAGATTTGCCAGTCTAGGACCTGATTGACTGGGAAGCTGGATATTTCCAGAGTGCATGGAATTATGGGCTGGAAGATTTAAATAGAGGAAGGGCAGAGACTCACTCTCTTTCTCTTCCTTTGGGATCCACCTGGATGATCATACTGTGTATCCCAAAGGAGGATATTTTTAAATGAGAGAAGGAGCTCTGGTGTAGCCTAAAACTGGTCTGGCATGGCAGAGGGTGGCAGGATTATTTTGCTTCAGAGGTTTTAAAGGGGACAGGCTCCGATGCAGAAGCCTGCCATTCTTCCAAAATGGTGTAGCTTTTGGAGTACTTTATTTTGTGTATTCCTGATTTTTTTTAAGATTTTATTTATTTATTTATTTATTTATTTTAAAGAGAGAAGGGAGGGAGAGAGAGAAACATCAATGTGCGGTTGCTGGGGGCCGTGGCCTGCAACCCATGCATGTGCCCTGACTGGGAATCGAACCTGCAATGCTTTGGTTCGCAGCCTGCACTCAATCCACTGAGTTATGCCAGCCAGGGCTGTATTCCCAAAAATGGTGTAGCTTTTGAATAAATGGCTTATTTCCTTTTCCACTAGATCCCTGCCTCTGGAAATTTGCCTTTGGGCAGGGGACAGTAGGACCCCATATTACTGTTAAGTAACAATGCTGCTCTTTGTTTTTGTCTTTATTTTTAATTTTATTTAATTTATAATCATGTTTTCATTTTATAGTTATAAAAGAAGTTGATCTTCAGATTTACCCATGATAAAAATAATCTAACCAACACTGGAATCCTTAAGAATGTTTTTCTTTTAAAAGGGTCTTACTCAATTTTGAGAACTTTTCTATAAAATATTATTTTATATAAAGAATTCAAGAAATCTTTTGTAAAACTAGGAAATTACTCAGGCCTTATGTTCCTTATTTATAAGACAAAGGAGATGAATTACAGAATTTCTAGAGCCCTCTCCAGCTCTAACTGGGAAATCCAAATTTTTTAACACTGGGTTTGTTTGAAATATAGTGCAAATGGTGACACAAACAACAGATGCATAACAAACAAAAGTGTACATTCACTTTGTGTTTTCTCCCCTTAATGTTTCATCTTTCTTGCAGCCCTACTTTCTGAACTCTTTCATTACCTTTCTCTGTGAAAATGTGTGCTGTGGATGCAATTCTGTGTGCTAGTGCATGTGACTGGTGTCCAGTGTGAAGAGAGTGGATCAAATCTCACAGGCATAGTATTTGCCCTTCAGGACCAGGCTTTCCATCTGCAGCCCAAGACTTTTTTAAAAAAGCTTTTACTCATTAAGTTTTAGAGAGAGGGGAAGGGAGGGAGAAGAGGGAGAGAAACATCAATATGTGGTTACCTCTCTCATGCCCCCTACTGGGGACCCAGCCTGCAACCCAGGCATATATCCTCACTGGGAGTTGAACCAGCAACCCTTTGGTTGGCAGGAAGGTACTCATCACACTGAGCCACACCAACCAGGGCAGCCCTGGACTTTTTAAAATCCTCTTTGATCCTCTCACAGGTTCCCCCATACTCCCAAACTCTAGTGGTGACATTCCTTCAGACACTGTCCAGGCAAGGTCAGTGGCCATAATCACCCACCTCCAAGACTGCCCCCAACCTTCATCTCCTAGTATTCTAATGCTTATGTAGTTCCTTTTCACACTGTTAGAGGGTTGGCCTGTGACTAATAGTATCAGCAGAAGTGACAGCACTGTTGTTACAGAACAGACCTGGGGGTGGGGGGTGAGCAATACACTATTACCGAATGGACCCCCACTAGTGCTCCAGGGTTCCCTACCTCCTACCGTACTAGGTTCGCCTTGCCCGCTGCCGGGGAAAGATGTCTCTCAATTCCAGAGATTGCTGAAAAGGGAAGGAATTATTTATTTAAAAGGATATACAGACTTAGAGTAATGACTTAATGTCTTCATTAAAATACTAAAGTCCTTTAGAATACCCACAAGCACACACAGTCCTTCCTTCTCCCTCTGCTCAGCCTGGGGTACCTATCTCAGGAAAAGAAGTCTATGGTGCAGGCAGCCGCTCAGTTCCAACTTCTTCAGCTGTGTTGCCGCCGTGATCTCCAGTTAATCCAAAACCACGTAGCACCTTCTCATGGCCCACCAGCAAGAGTCCTTTCACCCCTTTCCTTCCCAGCAAGGTCTCTTCTACTTCCTAAACCACATGGCAAAAGGGAGCACCCCAAAGCCCCATGGTCCCAATTATCCAGCATGGCTGCTGCACCTAGGTTTAAATTCCAGCACCAATCTTCCTCTGAAGCCCCATTTCTGACTCCTCCCACAATCAGTTACACATGCCAGCATTCCCGTATTTTTCCAGTCTTTCTTGGCTGTCATAGTAAGTCTAGGCAGGCATGGCCCCATGGCATGGAGCCAATCATCTCCAAGCTCTCACACAGGGCACTGTAGCCAGGGGCAGTTGCCTCCCAGTTACACCTTGGGCAGAAGTCACTCCCATCCCCCTGGCTCAAAGCAGGGCCACAGCTATTTAACATATCTATGAAATCAGTTAAAGTTTATAGATATGTTAGATGACCATGACTGAGGTTATTTGCAAAACTGTTGCTATGGAAACAACTTTCAATGGCCCTGTTCCATGTGTCCCATCCCCCAGTTCAGACTTGTGGGGGTGAGAATATCTCATATATATATATATATATATATATATATATATATATATATATATATATACACACATTTAATTATATTTTAATAGTTGTTCAAGTACAGTTTTCAGTCCTTTACTCCCATTGCAGCCCACCCACCCATTCTTCCCCACCTCCCTTCCATTTCTACCTCCTCTAGTTTTTGTCCATGTGTCCTTTATATCTGTTCCTGTAAATTCTTCCCATTCTCCCTTGAAATTCCTCTGAAATTCCCTCCCCTCTCCCCTCTGGGCACTGTCAGCCTGTTCTTTATTTCAGTGTCTTTGGTTATGTTTTGCTTGTTTGTTTGTTTTGTTGTTTCGGTCCCTGTTAAAGGTGAGATCATATGGTATTTATCTTTCACTGCCTGGCTTATTTCGCTTAGCATAATGCTTTCCAGTTGCATCCATGATGTTGCAAAGGGTAGGAGCTCCTTCTTTCTTTCTGCTGCATAGAATTCCATTGTGTAAATGTACCATCGTTTTTTGATCCATTCATTTACTGATGGGCACCTAGGTTGCTTCCGACACTTGGCTATTGTAAATTGTGCTGCTATGAACATTGGGGTGCATAGGTTCTTTTGTATTGGTGTTTCAGGGTTC
>PVIA01017605.1:0-15208 GCA_004024845.1 Tonatia bakeri
CCTCCCCTCCCCTCCCCTGTTGGATTTCTCCTTGAATCCATTTTGCTGTCCCATTCTCCCGGATGCAGGCTATGTCTTCTCTCTGGGGCCTGGGGCCCTAGCAGCAGCTCCATTAGCAGACAAATCGCTGGCCGCTTTGGTTGGTGACTCAAGAGGGACAGGTGTTTGAAAGCCCTGACTCTGTCACTTCCTGAACACCTTCTCTGCTCTGGGCCAGAAGTCATCCCTGCTCACAAAAACACCCCAAGACCTGAGGAAGTGGGGAGAGGCATTCCTGGGGAGAGGGATGCTGGAAGTGGCACTGGAAATTCCATGGGTCCCTTCTTTGCCAATGATGCCACACATGACCACAGGCAAGATCTTTCTCTCTCTGGGCTCCCAGCCTGTAAAATGTGGAAGCTGGTACGGGAGTCCCAGGGCAGCAAGGTGGAGAAAGGCTGTCACCCCGAACAGAAGTATGTGGGCACGAATCCGACTGCTCCACTACACTGGTGAGTTTCTTAACAATAGCTAACATAATCGAGAGTGTCCTTGTGTCAGGCATTATTGTAACACTTTACACGTATTACTTAATTTACTTTCCTCTTAAGAATTCTATGAAGCAGGTACTGTTATTACTCCCATTTAACAGATAAGGAAATGGAGGCTCAAAGCAGTTGACTAGCCCGAGTTCACATAGTTGATAAAGCTGCAGAGCTGGGATTTGAATCCAAGCAGTCTGGTCCCAACCAGTACATAATACTGCCTCTCTTTTAAGGTCCTTCAAGGTCTTATGAGGAATGACCTTGGATTGAAATATTCTTTCTGACACCCCAAAGCATTAGAAAGGCAAAGCCCAGCCTCCGGGAGCAGCTTCACTGTCTCAGGCCAACAAGACATGGGGTTCCAACAGGAGCAGTAGAGCTGGTAGTAGAGCGCCAGTGTGTGCTTCTCCTGACGTCCCCACTCTGGTCTTGGAATCTGGCATGTGATCCAGGAGTCCCAGGTAAGCAGGGGAAGGAAGAAGGCAAGGGGCAGTTGGTGAGGCAGGATATATTGGTCAAGTTCTAGCTCTTTAAGTCCAGCAGGATCACCCATGAATCTTCTCAGGGCCTGTGACTGTTTCTGAACTGCCAGATATAACCTACCTTCACCTGCTCATAACACTTGAGACCCTGATCTTGACACTGCCCCTGCTCTTTAGGCCTGATGTTTACAACAATAGCAGCTGACCTTGACTGAATGGCTTCACTATGTACCAGACTCTCTGCCAAGACCTTTATCTGCATCATCTCCATTCCAGAGATGACCACTGCCAAGGGTGATATTAAAAATATCTAACAACTCTTGCCCTGACCGGGTGGCTCATTTAGTTGGAGTGTCATCCTGTGCACCAAAAGGTTTCAGGTCCTGTTAGTGGTCAGGGCACATATCTAGGTTGTGGGTTCAATCCCCAGCAGGAAAATATAAGGGAGGCAGCCAATCAATGTTTCTCTTCACCCCCACCATTTCCCTTCCTCTCTCTCTAAAATCAATAAACATATCCTTCAGTGAGGATTTAAAATATGTACATCTAACCATTCTCTTCAGGCATGAGCATCACCAATCAGGACAGATGCCCAATGCCCTGCTTTAGTGCTAGATCAAGGACTTAGTAAGTTTTTGTTCTGCCAAGAGTTAACATGTTGGTTACTGGATCAAGGGGAGCTAAGCTAGGGAGGTAGGGGACCATGGGCTACTGCTAACAATTTACCAGTCAATTTGGAAGGTATTTTGATATTTTGACAACCAGTTTAGTTGTATAAGTGCATGGGGACTGAATTTCAGCCCTGGTATCATTACTTTATTTCATGGCAGTACACGGAGGCTCAGAGAGGTTCGACAACTTGCCCATTGTAACACAGCCAGTTAGCAACAAAGTTGGGATGGCAACCTGAGCCTGACTCCAGAGCCCACACTCTTAACTGTGACTGACCTGTGTTCCTGAGAAGGCGCAGTGTCCAGAACAGAGCTGGAGTTTTCACTTTTCTGCAGCTAACGGCTGAGCTGGAGTAGTGTGTTTTAGGTTCTGGAGCTTTGTTGTGCCTTGTTGTTCTCAGGCTTGGAGCCTTGGCAACACTTGTTCCACGTTGAAGGAACGGGCACTGCAGAGTGAGGTCAGAGCAAGCTTCATGGAAGAAGAAACAGTGTGGTTGTGCAGATGGCCCTAAAAAAGGGCAAGAAGGGAATTGAGCCCAGCAGGGTTTTCAGTGAGCACAGAGATCTACAGTCAGTGGCCACTTCAACTGGCTTCACCAAAGGGCTAGCATTCCTCCTCTTTTCAGTCACTAACAGTGTCTTTATGATGGATAATGCCTTTCTGACTCCCTCCCTGGGTTTCCTCAGCCTTGGCTAGTGCAGCCCAGTGACAGCTGGAATTCCCCTGGGTCCTAGACATTTCAGTCTTCTTTGTGTCTGGGAGACAGTGAGAGCACTGGCTTTGGTCTCCTTCCCTTTTTTCTATTAGCTAAGCAGGATTTTCTTTAACTTTCCAAAATAGAAATTTCTCTATTAACTTTTTTTGGGGAAGGGAGGTCTGGTTAATACATGGTAGCTAAAAAAAAAATGATACAGAGTAGAAGTTCCCATAATTCCTCCCTTGAGCTTTACTTGCAGGGGCCTTGTGTCTTTGCCTGCCCTGCCTTCATTCCGCTCCTGCTGCTGAAGCCCTATAGTGTAGTGGGAAAGTACACAGACTCCGGAGCCAAGTTGCCTGGGTTTGCATCCCAGCTCATCACTTACCAGCTGTGTGACCACAGGCAGGTTACTTTACCTCTCTGTGTCTTAATTTTATCACCTGCAACATAGGGATAATAATAACAGTACCTATTTCAAAGGGCTACTCTGAAGATTAAAATGAGTTGATATATGCAAAGTGCTTAGAGCAGATTTCGCTTTAGGGAATTACCCAGCCTGCTTTGTGTACAGTCTTGGGAGACTGTCAATCCAGGTGTCCTGCCTTCCTGTGGGCAAGGATTGGGCATGAGGCTTATATAAGGCTCAGTGGACTCTCTCTTTCTCTCCTTCTTGCCTAAGCTAATCTGAATCTTGAGTAAAGTAACTCAGGGGCACTAGATGGTTACACTGGTTTATTATAGGGCAGTGCCCTGATGACACCACTGTTCATTCCCACTGTCTGAATTCCCAGGGACCACTCGGGTACATGTTCTTTCCAAAACCTGCTTCTTTTGCTTTCCCTTTGGTTCTGTGAGCCACTGTACATCCCTCCGCCCTAATTTTTCTTTTCCCTTTTCTCTTTCTTTCTTTCTTTCTTTCTTTTTCTTTCTTTCTTTCTTTCTTTCTTTCTTTCTTTCTTTCTTTCTTTCTTTCTCTTTCTTTCTTTCTTTCTTTCTTTCTTTCTTTCTTTCTTTCTCTAAGATATTTAAAGGTGACTTCTGTTTGCCTGCAGAAAACACATATGAATTTGATATATTTCTATATCATTTATGACTCTTGGTTGCAAGTGATAGAAAAATCTAGCCCACATAAATTAAGCAAGAAGAGGATGTAGTGGCTCAAATAAGAGAAACTCCCAAGAGCAGATTGGACTTTAAGGATGGCTGGATTCAAGAGCTTAAACAATGAGATTGGCATGTGACCTCTTTCCAGGTCTTTGTTCCACATAAAGGCAAGATATCTGCCAGCATCTCCAGGCCAACATACTCTCAGGTTAGAGTCCCACAGAGAAGAGAGCTTCTCTTCCCCAGAGCAGCCAATCCACATCCTTTGCTGGTTCTCTCTGGCCTGACTTGGGATCCATGCTAAGCTCAGAATCAATCACTAATGACAGAGGGATGCAGTGCTCTGGTTGGCCAGGGCCAAGTCACTTACCTACCCCTAGAACTGACAGATAAGGTCAACTCCTGCTAAAGAATGTGCACCCAGGGTAGGAAAGGTGGGTCTTCCTACCAAGGACAGCAGAAGTTCCTAAAGTGTAAAAATACATACAAGCTGTACTTGTCAGGGTGCTGACAGGAAACCAGCAGATGGCACTCAGGTGACTGAAGACAGGTCACAAAGAGAACTATTTACACAGACATGGGCAGGGCGGAGAGAAATCCGCAAGGTACCGTGGAGCACCGTGGAGCACCATGGAGACTGGGCCTCAGAGGGCCAGCGGAGGGAGCAGAGTCGTTATAGGAGAGAGCCTTCCAGTGGGGGCCCTGGACTTTGGTAAAGGGACGCAGCCATCGCCAAGGCATGGCGTGGTAGACAGAGACTGAGGGTGAGTGGCATAAGTATCTTGACTTCCTTCTATACGCATGTGCTTTTCTCCTACTTGGGTTTTCCATTGGATAATCCCAACAGGAAGCCGTAGGATAAAGAAACTCAGCTGATGTAGTTCACAAGTCAGCCTCATGGGGGCAGCACAGAGAGGGTAGAGAGTGGAGACAAGCAGAGACAAACCTAACAGGAATAGATAATTGTCTATATCATACACCTATAGATATACGGTATTTTCAGGACTGTAAGACACACTGGACCATAAGACACACCTAGGTTTTGGAGGAGGAAAATAGGAAAAAAAATTTGGAAGCAAAATATGTGGTAAAATATTTAATAACCGGTGACCCCACTCCACCGCTGCCCCCCACCCCACAGCGAGGCAGGTAAGCTACATTTGGACTATAAGACGCACCCTCTTCCCCCCAAATTTGGGGATGCGCCTTATAGCTTGAAAAACATATGGTATCTATTCCAAAGAGTTACTATAAACTCTATCTATACAGATATATACACCCACATTACATTACATATATGCATATCAGAGATCTATCTATTATCTAAGTACATAGACTTCCAAGTCAGACAGCCCTTGGACAAGTTACTTAACCTCTCTGCAATTCAGCTGCCTAGTCTGTCAATGTGAATAATGAAAAGAGTTACTGTTATGTGAGGATAAGGTGCTTAGCAGAGTGCCTGGCACAAGCAGCAGTATGTTCACATAAATATATAAATCATGGTTAAGGTGCTATATTACTTGGGGCAAAGGCTAAGCTGGTACAAATAGGTACAAACATACAATAACTCAAGTGCGATAGAAGCCTATTTCTTGTTTATGTACAGTCCAGGGTTGGTGTCAGGTGGAAGGGTGACTCTGCTTCTTACAGGAATTTGGGACCAGGGCTCCTTCTACCTTGTGGTTCCATCATCCCCTAGGGTCTCCAGCCAGTGAAAAAAGGGAAGAGAGAGTGGAGGAAGCTGGAAGCAGCTCACACCACTTCCTTTCACATTCCAGAGAAAACAAAAATTACCCTAGTATTTCGAAGAAGGAATTCAATACAAGAGACTAGACACAGAAGTGTTAGAAGGGCCAGAGAAACAAAACACAGTGCAGGTACCCAGATACTTGTGATTGGAGGACGACACTTCCACCCTAGGCTGCAGGGGCGGAAGGGGAAACGGTGCCATCCAGAGCCCACGCTCGTTGCGTTGCTAAGTCAATTGGAGCGTCTGCTTCCCCAGGAGAACCACCACCACTGCCGCCCTGCAGGAAGCCAGGAGCTCCCACTCTTGCTGCAGCCTGGAAGTCTGAAGTCACGTGGGGCTGTTGCTGGCCCTGCCAGAGCCAGAGTTCGAGTGCCATGCTGCCGAGGTTGCTGCAGTGCCTGCCGTGGCTGCCGCCTCTGGAAGAGCACTGCCTGAGCGGGAACCCAGGAGCCTGCACTCACCGTCCTACCACTCTTCTGCCACTGCTCCTACCACTCCTGGAAAAAGGAAAAACGGGTTCTCCCTCTGCCTTCCAAAGTCCCACCAGCACCTCCCAAGGGCAAAACCTAATGGAAAGCCAGTGGACAAAGAAATCTGAGAAAGGCTTCCAGCCTCTTACTACACAGAGGAGAGCATAGTAGGATGAGAACAGAGTTGAGAGCAAGCTGGTAAGTGACTGGTACAATAAATTCAGAGTACAGAAGGTTGTCATTTCGACCATCTTTCTGCAGTGTTTGCTGAGACAGGCCCAGCTTCAGAACTAGCCCAAGAGTCTCTCTATCTTCCCACTAGACTCCTATGAAGAGGACAGAGCCCAGAGGAATACTGTGGCTGTAAAGAGAGACACACTGTTCTCACCCCTCTTTCCTTGCGGGTGAACTCAAATGGTTCCCTTCCCTGAAGCTCTTCCCCCAAGCCCCAAAGAATTAGCTCATGAAGTTTTGGGGGACCCTTAGGAAGGGAAGTCTGACTCCTATTTTCCAGTTCTATCTCAGCTGGCCTATAGGTGTGCTGATCTGCCTCAGTGCTGCCGTAGCAGGGGTAGGACAAGGTAGGAAAAAGCACTAGCGAGAAAACATGTGGTGGCGACACCAGCTAGAGAGAGGGCAAAGAGTGTGCCCTTGAGCAGTCAGTTCCTGAGAATTGCAGAAGACCCTACAGCCCGGCGCTGACCAATAGAACTTAGTGCAGTGATTGAAATGTTCTGCATCCAGGCTACCCCCTAAAGTCTAGACTAGTCACTTATGGTGAGCTATGGCTAGTGTGCACAAAGAACTGAATTTTACATTTTTATTTAATTTTAATTTAGATAATCACCTGTAAGTTGTGCTTATTAGACTGGACAGCACATGTAAAGATGTTGAAGCTGGGGACAAAGAGGCTAGATAAGATTGGGAGCAGTAGGCTTGCTGGGACCACCGCACAGGAACACGGCATGCTGTGCACTGGGGGTCAGAAAAGAAATGTGTATTAAGGTTGGTTTCACGAGACCAGTGCTGTCCAAGCGTATGGCTTAGGATCTGGCATCTCACCAGCAGGGCCTGTAGGATGTCACTCCTGGCTCTGAGTCAAAGACAAGCAATTGATTTGTGGTGGCAAGGCTGAAATTCAACCATGACATACCAGAACAACCAACTGTTAAAATTAAAACATTTCATATCAGTTGGTAAATAGCCACTTCCCCGAGTGCTTCCTGCCCCCCCCCCCAGGCACCCTGCCCCCATGCCCAGGACTTTTGAACCATCAAATGGACCAGCCACTGCCCCCCACCTCTGGCCTGGCATAGCAGGGATACTCTGCCGCGGAGCACATCCCCCCCCCCACACACACCCCGAAATGCCTATCGGCTCCGAAGACTTCTGAGGGCCTGTGGGAATACAGGAGCAGATCAAGGCACA
The DNA here is from genome assembly GCA_004024845.1 of Tonatia bakeri. Taxonomy (NCBI): domain Eukaryota; kingdom Metazoa; phylum Chordata; class Mammalia; order Chiroptera; family Phyllostomidae; genus Tonatia; species Tonatia bakeri. The sequence continues at coordinate 7,128 of PVIA01017605.1, forward strand.
CAGCGGCCAGCCTGACCATTAGATGAAGTGAGTCACCGCGGAGGCCCCAGGGCCTCCGTCTGTGCTTGCGGAAAACCCCTGGCTCGAGTTGGGCCAATCAGATGTTGTTTCCCAGGAATTCATAATTTGAATGGAGAGGCACAGAAGTCTCCGTGTCATTAGAGCAGAAGCACGCTGATGGCAGTGCTCTAGGAAGGAAGTCCTATGACCTCCCGCTGTGGGGGGCTCTAGGCCTGCCCCTCTGTGACAATTTCTTGGCTGTTCAACCCTGTCTTGGAATCCATGAGCTACCCCATGACCCTTCTAATGTTCATCCCCTGCTCTCCCCACCTACCCCACCCCTTTCTCTCTTAAGTTATCTAGAGCTGGCTCCTATGGCTTGCAGTCAAAAGACTCAACTTGTGATTGGAGGACAACTAACAAATGCTGTTTAAGTGCAGACAGGAGGTGCAGTGAGAGGCAGGTGCCAGCAGAGGGCAGGGTGGTCACACTTTGAAGGGCCTTTGAGTGGCCCCAGAGGTTCTGGAGGCCCTTGAAGGAAGATGGGTAGACGAGCCAGATGGTGGGGAGAAGGCTCTTCTTGCATATTTCACCCTAGCCAGGGCAGGACAGGCACACAAGGAGATGGCGAGATGGAAGGGCAGCCTTGTTCCAATCGCAGCTACATCATTCCCTTCGCTCACTCGGGCCAGTCACCTAAGCTCTCTGGTTTCCTCATTTGTAAAACTGGGATAACATTAGAACTGACTTTACGATGTTGTTGTGAAGATTAAATGCAGCCGCGCCCCTTAAGTCGTCCGGTGCGTACCCTGCTCACACACTTTAGTTGTTACCACTGCCAATTTCACTGAGCACGTAGCCAAAGGGCCAGAAGTGAGAAGTGGCAACAAAAGAGGACCGCTGGGCAGTGGTCACAGACTCCAGATGCTTCCAGAGCACAGGGATGTCGTTGGAGAGCCCTTGGTGAGGAGAAGGAGTGGAAGGGATGGATAAAAGATTCTGAAGGCCAAGGTTGGTGGAACAATCTGAAAAAGGAAAACAGGGACACTTTCTCCTTTGAGGTGATAGGAAAGGAAATTAGGAAAAACACTGGAAAATTGGGGGCTGACGTGGAAGTCAAGAGGCTCCCGCCTAAGTGCGGGGATGAGGAGAGAGGAGTGGGAGGGCTCAGCTCTCTTCACCTTCACAACCCTTGGCGTCCTTTTGCATGGAAGTTCTGCATCTGTCTTCTTTCAACTTGCATTATTCATTCGTTCGTTTAATCCTATTTATCAGGTGCCTATTAAGTTCTGAACTCTGGGAATACAAATACAAAAAAGACTACATTAGTCTAGGTTCTCTAGAAAAACAGAACCAAAAGGAGATCTGTGCCTATATATAGATAGAGATATTTATTATAAGGAATGGTTCTTGCAATCCAATAGCAATTTTATATTCTTTTCCCTCTTAATCCCTTTAACAACCCTGTTCAGCGTATCCAGCGTATCCACGCCACTTACGTTACCACCATTAGTCACTGAGTAGCTGTTTCCGTTTATCAGAGCACCTGTCTTGGTATCACGGTGTTCAAGCCACCCTTTTTTTACTTAGTAACAGTCCCAAAGCACAAGAGCGGTAATGCTGGCAATTCAGATGTGCCAGAGAGAAGCCTGAAAGTGCTTCCTTTAAGTGAAAAAATATGCATGTATAGGGGAAAGCAGCACATACAGGGTGGGCAATGGTAGGTTTATAGTTGTGCCTATGGGAAAAGACATGCAGGTTATGATTACAACAATATGAGAATAAACTATTGGAAGAATAGTTGGTCAAAAAAAAAAAAAAGAAGAAGAAGAAGCTGTGTTTCACGTACTCACAACTGTAAACCTCCTTTGACCACCCCTGTACAGGGCCCGGTACTATCCTGGGTCTCAGGTACCCACTGGGCATCCTGGAACATATCCCTTGCAGATAAGGGACAGGGAGGAGGGACTACTGTAGTCGCTGCCTACAAGATACCTTACTGTTCTCTTGCCTTTTAGTTAACCAGTCAATTATACTAGGTAACAATGCTTTAGATTAAATTCTCTCTGCCCAGACAACTTGTGTGGTTTCTATCCCCTGATCAGGCCCTTCCTGATACACACACCTTCGTGTCCTTTGACTAGACCACGGGGCCCAACATCTAGGTACTCAACATCAATAGCAATCATATTTTTCAGACTTTGTTCCCATTGCTCTACGTGTATCATCTCATTTTATCATTAAAATAGTCTTATGAGAGCCCTGGCTGGCATAGCTCAGTGGATTGAGCGCGGACTGTGAACCAAAGCATCGCAGGTTCGATTCCCAGTCAGGGCACATGCCTGGGTTGCAGGCCACGGCTCCCAGCAACCGCACATTGATGTTTCTCTCTCTCTCTCTTTCTCCCTCCCTTCCCTCTCTAAAAAATAAATAAATAAAATCTTTTTAAAAATCTTTTAAAAAATAGTCTTATGAGATAGAAACGATTAGCCCAAATAAAAGAAAAAATAAATAATGATATGTAGTGAATGTTAACCTGAACGTGCTGCCCGTTTGACAAGGACACTTGATCCAACACAGAAGCTGGGACATGTGGGTCTGGGTCTTCAGATTAAATGTTGGAAAACAGCCTGACGAACTAATGCATCTGGGTAACAACATACAGGGGAGAACAGGCCCCATGGAGTCTGACTCCCGGGCCAAAGACAAAGGTGGGCTGATAAGGTCGAAAGGCAAAGTTCCTAAGGAGAGGTGATTGGCTGGTTTAAACAAGTCTGTAGCTTGTCAGCACAGGATTGTTTGGTTTGTAATGGAGCGTAGTCCCAATTCCATTTGTAGTTTTTTGGAATTTTATTGATTCAATAAGTCTAGTAGATTGAATACAAATAGTACAGCTCTCACAAATAAATAACAATTTCAGCACCAGTCTGAGTTGTGTTTTTGTTGTTGTTTTGTTTTTGCTGATTCTGACTAGTCTCCAAGAAGCAGTTACTTTAGCGCCTTCCTCTGGGGCCCTGACCGATTTCTTCCACGCACTTGATTAGCAGCGAGGGCTCAGAGTCATGCGGCAGGTAAGTCTAGCCATGTATGCTTAAGACCCAAGGGAAATTTCCTTTACCGTCTCATTTTTACCAGTGAGGAACCTGGGCCACAGAGCAATTCAGTAGCCTTCAGTCGGTCACACAGCTGGTAGGTGATAGAGCCAGACTTCAGTAGGTATGGTAGGTCACTCGCTGTTTATAAAGATCCATTTCCTGGCGCCATTCCGCCCTATAGATACTGGTATGTGCCAAGCCTTACTGGTCAAGTAGGTTGACTTTAGAGTTGGTACATTTAGCCAACTTGCTATAGTTCTTTTATGGGAAAGAAATCGAAGGGAAGGAGAGAGAGAGAGACAGAGATGAGAAAAAGAGACAGACAGACTGAGAAAATAGTGTTGTTAAGTGTTGGGAGCTGACCAACAGCTGACCTTTGACACAGTCGGGTCGGATGAGACGCATCTGCACAGCAGAGGCGACTGTGGTAGGATCTCCTGTCTATCTCCTTCTGTATGCCTGTCCCTATTAGCATCAGGTGGTGAGATTTTTGGATACCTGTGTGTTATAACAAAAAGTCTGCACGATACCTCTGATTCTGCGCGAAGTGATTTGTTGACCACAGAATAGAGACCCCTAGCCTGTTTCCCTCACCTGGGAAGTTAAGGACAAAATTAAACTGTGGACAGACCAATTGCCAGAACGCTGAAGGAAGCTGTTGCTAGGAATGTTTCTTAGGGAGTCACCACCTGAAAGCTTAAGATTTATTAGAGCCACTACCCCTCCCATACCCTGGACAGGACTGTAAAGAGCAAGGAGTTCTAGTTGACAATAATAATCTCAATACATGGAAACGAGCACAACACATGCCCCCCCCAAGATGTATAAATAAAAAAACCTAGGTAAAAAACCAGTTACCTAACCAAGACAAATTTAACCTCAATGGATAATAGTTGATTTCTATATACCTACAAATCACCCCTTGCACCCTTTTAATTTAGACCAATTCCTAGAATCTTAATAGGTACCTAGTTATTAATTGGCACCTGAAAGTTTGTGCCCGTATAGCTTCGTTGGCTGTCTGATTAATGACCCTCTTGGTCAAAATAATCTTTGTTTAATATGGTTGATCTGTGGGACTTCCTGTACTTTTCAGTTATTTCTTTGTTTAACATGATTGATCTGTAAAACCTTCTGTGTTTTTAAAAATTATTTCTATGGTCACCGTTTCTGTTTTAATAATCACACTATGCATTGCATGTTGTATAACCTCCCCTATAAAAATAAAGATTGATTTTTCTCAGTGAGTCAGTCGGGCCCAAAAGGCCTGGCTGTCCTCCAGCACCCCACCGGGTGTCTCGCTTCAGTCACTTCACCTTAGCCGTGCATCCTTCGGGGACCCTGAGACCCGCAGAGGCTGGACCCCGGCAGTTAAGATCTAGGTTAAAAATCTCAGATCTGCTTTATGTTGTTATCGTGAATTAAGCAAGTTATTTAGCTTTTCTAAGGCTCAGTTTCACCACCTGTAAAGTGTGAAAATAATACATATCTAAGTAGGTATCTGTTTCATCTATTTTAGGTTATGGTTTTAAAAATAGCATGCCAATTTTTGATCCAAGACAGCCCCCTAGAGGTAAAAGTAAAATACGGACTCCATAAGGAAACTAAACACAATCCCCCAAAGCCTTTTTTCTTCCCAAACTGTCCAGCCCAAAACTCCATAGTTTCTGCAAATCAAATGGCCCAATAACTGGTCTTTAGTGTCTCCAAAGTCTTTGAATTTCAAGACCGGGCTTCCTCAAATGGAACCAGGAAGGCTTGGCCCAGTCGGTTACTACAGGGCCAAATGGCACCAACGAATTGATTCCCAGGAAAGGCAAGTTACCCATCACCACTGCCACCGGCACACACACACATACAGCACACGGCTCAAATAGCTTTATAAATAAGTTTCCCACATTTCAGAGAGACAGGTTATCCTCTCTATTATGCAAACTACTTTAAATAACCAAGGAAAAAAAAAGAGGAAAAGCCAATCAACTCATCTTATAAGGGTAGCATGGGTTCACAATCCTTTACCTTGAATATTGTGGGGTTTGGGAGATTAGAAAGATTATGCAGTGTGTGAGTTGTATATAACACCCCTAGTACAATCTGGACCAGCTTCCACAATCCAACGTGTTAATGTTTCTGCAGCAAAACATACAAAGCAGGATAAATAAAAACTAGAAATAGCTTCACATCAGTTTAGGTGAAGTTTTGGTGCAAAGGAATATGATTTAAATATACCTACCCCCCCCCCAAAAAAAAACCCTATTTCTAGTTTTCAGAACTTTTTGAATTTTGGAACTGCAAATAAAGGTTGTGGACCTATTAACTAATGCCAACACAATCTGGGATGCTAGTATGAGAAAAGGAAATTTACCTCAAATTCATGAGAATATTTGCAAAAATCCTAAAATAAAATATTAGCAAATAAAATCCAGCAATGTGTAAAAATTACATCATAACCACTGGAATGAAAGCTGCAGTATCACAGCTGTAGTTATGAGTTCGAGTTGGCAATCTGACCCATGCGACAACGATGATTTAAGCAGGAGAGAAGGCACATACTGTATTTTCACCTCCCTGGGAGGCCCAGCAGCTGCCTAAGTATACAGGGTCTTTGTCACTCACCCACAGGACATGTACAGCTACTGCTGGGAGAGCCTAGGTGTGTGTGGGTCACATTGGTCCTATTTTCCACCAATATTTTATGATTCTGGTCGTGTAAGCCCATAACCTATGTGTCCCTTGGCAACTCCTGTAAACCCACGCACACAACAAAGGAGGCAAATACAATATCCCCCACTTACCTTAATTCTGCAGTTTCCAAGGAAACGGTATTGCAGAAGACCAAGGTCAGTGTCAGGCAGGCGTGCATCATCCAGGCCTGATAATAATTTTCCCTTAACTCACAGGAGGAAAATTGAATACTAATTGATCTATCGCTGTGACTTGCCAATTAATTGGTGAAGGAGAGAAATCATATGATCCTTTCAAAAACAGAGAAATGTACAACCAAAGTTGACTCACAATAAAAATTATGAAATTAAGAATAGGAGGGGAATTTAAATTCATGAAAGGATATGTGCCTCAAATCTAACCTTTATACTTAAAAGGAAATTTTGGAAGTGTTTCCATTAAGTCAGGAACAAGGTAAGATTGCTCTCTATAGCCACTACTGTTCTCCATTATTCTAGAGTTCCTGGCCAATGTAGTAAGAAAGAAAGAAGAGGTATGAGAATTAGAAAGAAACAACACAGTCTGTATTTGCAGGTTAAATTACTGCCAAAAAATCCAAGAAAATCTAGATAAAAACTATTTGATCTAATAAGAGAGTTTGGCAGAGCCACTAGGTACAAGGGCAACATACAAAAGTCAATAAATTACTATCTACAGAAACAAGAAACTAGAAGATACATAATAGGTGAAAAGATACCATTCTAAATGTCAATAAAAACTGTAAGCTGTCTAGGAATATATCTTATAGAAGATGTGCTAGACCTTACTAAGAAAAATGCAAAGTATTTTTTAAATATAAAAAGAATATAAAAGAACAAATAAAGAGGTATAATATGTTTATGTATAGGAATACTCGCTGTCATAAAGATGTCACTTCTCCCTCAAAATAAGCCTACAAATTCAATTCATGTCAACAAAAACTTATCAGGATTTTGTGGTAACTAGGCAAGTGGGTTCTAAAATTCATAGGAAAGAGTAAATGTACAAGAATATTCAAGATAATTTTGAAAAAAAGAAAAAGATTACAGATATAGATTTATTATTAGGACTTCCGGCCCAGATGGAGGCATAGGTGGACGCACCATGCCTCCTCGCACAATCAAGATAGGGACAACAACAATTTAGAACATCCAGAATAACATCCAGAACTGACAGAAAATTGATCTGAATGGAAGTCAGACAACCAAGAAGCTGAAATAGACCCGTTCATCCAGACCAGTAGCGGGGGCGGAGTCGGGCAGCCAGGCGTGGGTCGAGGCTGGTGCAGAGAGCAGAGAGCATTGGGACTGGGCGCATAAGGCATCCGGGACATGCAAGAATGCAGCGGGTGGATCCTGAGTGTGCAAGCTGCAGCTGGCAGACCCAGGCCGAGCGGTGGCAACTGGCAGACCCAGTGAGGCGATGATTGTAAAACAAGGCAGTATGTGCAACCCAGGATTCCAGCGCTGGGAAATAGAGCCTCGGGACACTAATTGAGGACACTTGTGGGAGTTGAGGCGCTTGGAGAGACACCTGGCCTCACAGGATAGGTCCCTGGAGGGTCCCACGGCGTGCACAAGCCTGCCCACACGGGAATTGGCACCAGAAGAGCCCAGTTGGCTTGGGGGAAGCAGCAGAAGGGACTGAGGTCCCACGGAGAATGGAGCAAGCACCATTGTTCCCTCTAGACCCCACCCCCACATACAACATCACAACCCAGTGACTGGGGTGCCCCGCCCTGGTGAACACCTAAGGTTCCGCCCCTCATATGTAACAGGTGAGACCAGACCAAAAAAAAAAGAGATGGCTCAAACAGAAGACCAAATGAAAGCCCCAGAACCCATCCTTTTAAGCAACTGAGAGATAGCCAACCTATCAGATGCACAGTCCAAAGCACTGGTAATCAGGAAGCTCACAGAATTGGTTGATTTTGGTCGAAAATTAGATGAAAAAATGAAGGCTACAATAAGTGAAATGAAGTAAAATACACAGAGAACCAATAGTGATGGGAAGAAAGCTGGGTCTCACGTCAATGGAGTGGACCAGAAGGAAGAAAGAAACAACCACACAGAAAAGAATGAACAAATAAGAATTCAAAAAAATGAGGATGGGCTTAGGAACCTCCAGGACATCTTTAAACATTCCAATATCCAAATTATAGGGATACCAGAAGGAGAAGAGGAAGAGCAACAAGTGGAAAACTTATTTGAACAAATAATAAAGGAGAACTTCCCCATTCTGGCAAAGGGAATAGACTTCCAGGAAGTCCAGGAAGCTCAGAGA
>PVIA01017606.1:0-15205 GCA_004024845.1 Tonatia bakeri
AGTTGTGCATTTGGGTTAGCAAGAGTGTAACCAGAGTCAGGAGCTGTGTAGCGTGGCAGTGTGTGGGAAGTAGTCTAGGTAGATAATGTAAGAGCACTGCTGTTTTTTCTGACCTGTGAAGAGCACGCAGGGAACTCAGAAGTTTCTGCCAGGCTTGGTGATGGGGTTCAGGTGTGCCAAGAAGACTGGTGGAGACACATAGAGTTGGGGTTGAGATAAAGAGAAAGCCAGGTATAAATAGGAATTTTGCAGCTATAAGCAATTAACCAACAGTGTGAACCTTCAGAGCAGTAGATACTGGTGTGATATCCCCAAAGATCTGGTGGGATCAGAATATCTCCATGTATACTGGTCTAAGAACCAGATATGAGGCAGAAGCATAAGGAAATTTCTGAAGTGATATGAGGGCCTCTTCCTTCCCACCTGCCACTGACTGTGTAACCCCTTTCTCACAGACCCACATGCCATACCTGGAGTGGGTCAGAGGAGGGGGAGACAGCCAAAAGCCTGAGAATTTACATGAAAGAGACTGTTAGACTGGAAGAAAAAGAGATGTTTAATTGAAAACTTTGAGTCCTATTAGTCCTGCAGATTTTTAGGAAGATTAGAGCAATTTAAAAAATTTGACATGGTAGTTTGTTAAATCTGCCTCCCTATTATAGGTACACTCTGTCTTGTGGCTTCTTTTTGTGTCTGACTGTGCTGTTCAGGACAAGCAGAGTCAGAGGTGTTGACAGGCAATACATGACAACAGTTCATTTCTCTTTTTCTAGTCTGAGGGTTGGCACCTTCTGCAACTGCAAAGCAGCTTCCCACAGCTGGGCTATCGTGGCAGAGGGGGCCTCTGAAGATGCTTGGCCGCAGGCAAATGCAGCTACACAGGCTTCTGCTTCCAAAGTTTTTAAAAGAAGTTTCTGCATGAACTCAGACCTTTCTGACCACCTGGTTTGGCACCTTTTTCTCTCTGGTTTTGAGAAGTCAGAGAAGATGAGGAATAATGGACCAGTGCCCTCCTGCCGACTAGAGATCTGAAAGTCTGAATAAATTGTCTTCCACATGAAAAAAGCTCTAAGTGAATTGTGAACAGAAGGACTGATGTGTCTCTTATCAGTCTGCTGCCTGCTGACTTTGGCTGGCAGATAATCACCATGGTCAAGGAGGATCCTGGCAGCCAGTTATTATTCCTCCCTGATCATTACCATTCACCATTGTTTTGACATGTAAAATCCTGAAAGAATATCAAATCCCCAGTGCTCTGAAGCATTGTTGTTTCTTTTTATGAACCACAACCTCCTCATTCCCCCCGTTCCCACCAGCTCTCTCTCTCTCTGCCTGCTTCCTTCCCTCCATCCCTACCAACTGCCAGGGACAAGGATGAGGATAAGCATGTTGTCTTCCAGACCTCAAGTCCTCAGTCCAGCTACAACAGTTCTGCTACCATCTGCTTTATGAAATGACCTACATGCATCATTTACTCTGAAGGGTTCCTCTGTATAAAGTTGAAATCTGCATGTTCTCAGGTGTTCCTGATCTCCAGCTTTGAGTTCTGAAAGGGGTGAGACAGTTGTATCCAAGCTTCCTGTTCTCCACCTATTGTAACTGCAAATTATTATTAGTCCTTATTATCTGTCCTTCCCCCAACTGTGACACCAGACAGAAGGTAAGGAAACCCTGTCACATCGAGTTTGTACAGGTGTCTGCCAATGTACAAATGTGGAATTTAATCCATTTTCTTAATCAAGTGAAGTTCACCCAGAGCAAATATTCCTGTCAGGCAAAGGGTGGCCACTATCAAGTTTACTTAGTTTTGGTCTAGATTTTGTTTGGTTCCTTGGGTAGGTAACAGTGTCCACATAGTTCTCTTCCTTTAACTAATCTGGGCTCACTTAACTCAAATACATAGTAAAAGGACACAAAAGGACTGTCTCCTTGTCTCCACAGTTAATTTGGGCATCACCATGGGCTTGCTGCAGTTTTGCCATTCCTTGCTCCCTAGTGCCCTCTTTGGCTCTGATTCATTACTAGGCTCTCTTCGGTAGGCATACTATTTTGGACTTACTTTTCTTTTACATATCAACATATACATACATTAAAATGTTCTCTCCAGATCCATAAATTGTCTTGGACACAAAAGTATTTCCCTGCATAAACCTCCATTTTCACCAGATCATGAAGGATAAATTCTAGGGCCTCCTCCTGACTGAATTTTTGTCAGGGGGCAAGAAAAAGGATTGAGCAAACTTAAGGAATCCAGAAGAGACAGGAAACTGTCCATCAGGAATGGTATATTGGGCTAGTACATAAAGTAATTAATCCTTACCAGGCTCGGGGGCAGGTGATCAAGACCTAGCTTTTACCTTCATGGTACTCACAGGTCAATAGAGAAGGCAGCTTTCAAAGCAAATAGTTCCAATGTTGTTAATCCAATCTTATAATAGATTTCATGTTAAAAACCAAAGGAAGGAGAGAGTAATTGTTGGACTAAAAGCTCCATGAGGGCAAGGATCTTGTCTGTCTTTTTCATAGTGCCTAGGCCGTAATAGTATTTAATACATATTGTTTTAATTGAATGGATTCATTTATATCAAGTATATCCAATGGTTTGATTGATTAATCCAATTATTTAATCATTCATTTAGTTCTTTATTCACTCCTTAAATAGTGTCAGCTGTTTTTAGGTAGTGAGGAAAATATCCTTAAGTGACATTAAGATCAAATTTAATTAGATATAAGTGAGAGGTATGACCTTGACCACACTCTGTGCTATTTCCTCTCAAGTATCATTCTCCATAGGAAGAAAAGAAAATAGAATTTTATAGAGCTAAAGTAACTTGTCCAATTCATATAAAGGGATTTGAACCCAGGTCTGTCTACCTGATTCCAAAGCCTATGATCATTGCCTACCTTATAGTCTCTGCTAAAAGGTGTGGAGCCTAATGTCAGGCCCTAGAGGAGTGGGTGGAGTTGGACTTAGTAAGGGCTGGGGGGAAGTTAGGCTGCCTGTCAGTCTGATCACTGACGGACATGGCAAGAGCCTAAGAAATTGTGATGAACTTGATTTGATCCAAGCTGGTGTTAGGGGAAAAGATTTTTTATCTGGAAAACCAAACAGGGCATGGCACGGTCCCAGGCAGTGATGATACTGGGGTAAGGCAGCAACAGGATTTGAAGTGGGACTGGAGCTTGCCAGGGGGGTGAAGTAGAGGTGGGAGCAACGGGGGGGGACTTTCCACCAGGAGAGGAAACTAGAAGGTTTGGATATCGAAACCTAGGTGGAGTTATCTGGATTCAGGCCCAGGAGGGGCCTGAAATACTGAAATTCAGGCCAAAATACTTGGTGATTCAGGAAACCGTATTGTTCACTGAACTGCACTGACTTTTGCTCTTTAGGGCACATCTTTCATTTTACCCCTTTGCTGATATATTAACAACATAGCTATAGTGTGGTATAGTACAAAAAATCCTAGGACTTGTGACTCCTTTCTTCATACTTGATACTTTGAATGTTTTGTCAGGTAGACTCATCTCCCTGAATTTCATTTTCTCATTTTAAGTGTGGGATTTTTAATATTTGGCTCAGTCTGTGGTAATAAAGATGATGTGAAAGTTTGTGAAGGACATTATTTGGATGCTGAGGCTCTATGCCCCCTGAAGTGTTATTTTATGTGTTATGTCTATTTTTAACAACCCAGCAATTCTACTTCTGGGTATATAACAAAGGAAAGAAAACAGGATCCCAAAAGCATATCAGCATGCCCATGTTCATTGCACCATTATTTCACAATAGCTAAGACATGAAAACAACCTACTGGATGTCAGTGGATGAAGGGATGAAGAAAATGTGGTATATACATACAAGGGAATATTATTCAGCCACAAGAAAGAAAAAAGCCCTGCCATTTGCAATAACCTGTGTGAACCTTGAAGGTATTATGCTGAGTGAAATAAGACAGAGAAAGAGAAATACTGTTTGATATCACTTGCATGTGGAATCCTGAAAAGTTGAACTCCTAGAAACAGAGAACAGAGTGGTGATTACCAAAGATTTGGGGCCTAGGGAAATAGGGAAAGTTTGGTCAAAAATATAAACTTTTAGTTGTAAGATTAATAAATTCTGGGAATCTAATGTACCGTATGGTGATCATAATTAAAAGTTGCTGAAAGAATAGATCTTAAACATTCATGCCACACAAAAAAATTATAGTTATGTGAAGTTTCAGGTAGTGCTATGGTGGTGATTACTTTGTAACATATACATATTAAAAATCAACACACTATACAACTTAAGCTTACACAGTGTTTTAATATCAATTATATATCAACAAAGCTGGGAAAAAGGAGCTGCAACTTTCTTTGGGGGACGTGCGGGGACATAACTAAGAAGAATAATAAGTGCTCATAAAACAGTTCTTTGTGCAGAAAGGAGTCAGTTTGTGTCTTGTTCCTAAGGTCCCCATTGTTTTCTGGCTGTGTTCTGTGTGTATGTGTCAGGCATTCTCTGGGCTCCTTTCAGGAACTTGGTGATATTGGCCCACAGATAATTAGATCAGTGTCATCACTTTCACTGTCCCCCTTTTTATTCTGCTGGGACTATTTGCATGAAAATAGAAGTGGGTGATATTCCTTTCCTTTTAACAAGGCTTGGCTTTTTGACGGATGTAAGTTAGGGAGTCATATACATAGAGGGGCTTTGGAAAAAGTCTCAGGTTGCCATGTGAGGGAGCCTGCTTTAACTGGGCCTGCAAGATGCAGGTGTTCAGCCAAGCCAACCACTTCCCTAGCCTGTTGAAAACTGACCCTGCTGACATAGGGGATCTACACTGGGGTTCATTAGGATGCAATTATTCAATAGAAACTTTTAGGAGGCCTTCATTCTGTAGTGAAATTGGTTCTGATATGAATAAATTTGTATGTGTTTTTGTAGGTCTTCCCTCTCCTTAGGGCTTTTAAAATAGCTAGACCTAATAAAATCATAAAGAGTCTGCCAGAATGAAATTTTGGAGGAACATGTACATATTTGTCATTGATTTGTTATAAAGCAAATGAGTTTAATAAAGAGCATTGGATTTAAGTATCTGTTAGAACCAGATTTAAATATTAGTACTTCCATTTACTAGTGGTTTGACCTTGATGAATTCACTCATCTTTGCTGCCCACCACCCAAATATAGAAAAGAATCTCATTAATAATTACATCAAAAATAATAAGTACTTAGGAATAAATTTCACCAAGCAGATAAAATATCTGTACACTTAAAACTATAAAACATCAACATAAGAAATTGAAGAAGATATAGATAAATGGAAAAATATCCCTGAGTTTATGGATTGAAAGAATATTGTTAAGATGTCCACACTACCCAAAGTGGTCTATAGGTTCACTGCAGTCCCTATCAAGAATCAATGTTATTTACAGAAATCAGGGAAAAATTCCATTTGATACAGCAAAAAGAAAAATAAAATACCTAGGAATAAACCTAACCAAGGAGGTAAAAGACCTGTACTCAGAAAACTATACAACACTGAAGAAAGAAATTAAGGAAGACCCAAACACCTTTACCTGGAACATAGTCAACAAAAGAAAAAAACAAACAAAATATAACCAGAGACATTGAAATTAAGGACAATCTAACAATAGCCAGAGGGAAGGGGGAGGGGCCAGTGCGGGGAAGGGTTTTCAGGAACTACTATAAAGGACACATGGATAAAACCAAGGGGGGGTGGAAGCAAGCGAGGGAGGGGGGATTGGCTGGGGTAGGGGGAGTGGGAGGGGATGCAGACAACTATAATTGAACAACAATAAAGTAATTAAAAAAAATCAGTGTTACTTATTTTCATAAACAGAAAAGAACAATACTAAAATTCATATGGATTTACAAAAAATCCTTAATAGCACAATCTTCAGAAAGAAGGAGAAAGACAGAAGTATCACAGGTCCTGATTTAAACTATATTACAAAGGTATGGTAATGGAAACAGACACATAGACCAATGGAAGGTAATATAGAGCCAAAAAAAAAATAAATCCAAGCATATATAGTCAACTTATCATTGACAAAGGTGCCACAAGTACACATGGGGAAAGAATAGTCTCTTTAATAGATGGTATTGGGAAAACTGGATCTTCACATAGAAGAAGATTGAAATTGGACCCTTGTCTTACACCATACACAAAAATTAACTCTAAATGGATTAAAGACTTAAATGTAAATTTTGAAACTCTAAAATTCTAGGAAAAAAACATAGGGGAAAAAGCTCATTGGCAATGATTTTTTTCTATATGGCAACAAAAACAATTATAAACAAGTGGGACTACATCAAATGGAAAGGCTTCTACACAGCAGAGGAAACAATAAACAAAATGAAAAGGCAACCTATTGAATAAGAACTACCTGTAAAGTATGTGTCTGATAAGGGGTTAATATCAAAAAAATATAAGAAACTCCTATAACTCCATAGCAAAATACCAAGTAACTTATTAAAAATGGAGAAAGGACATGAATATACAATATCTCCAGACATACAAATAGTCAACAGGTACATGAAAAGGTGGGCAACCCAGCTAGTCATCAAGGAAATGCAGAGAAAAACTACAATGAGATATCACCTCATCACTGTTAGGATGGTTATTATAAAAAAGAGAAGAGATAACAAGTGCAGGCAAGGGTGTGGAAAAAAGGGAACCCTGGTAAACAGGTGGTGGGATTGTAAATTGGTATAGATGCAGGTAAGTTATCACAGATCTTAATTTTGAAGCCATGTGAACCCTCACATCTGAGTTATTTACCATTATAACACATCTTTTATGTTTTTGGTTTTTAAATTTATTTATAGTTGAATAACATATTATATTAGTTTCAGTTGCAAACATATGGATTCAACATTTATATACCTTATGAAGTAATCACCATAACAACACTAGTAATCATCTGTCATTGTACCGAGTTATTGTGATATAATTGACTATACACCCTGTGCTATACATTGCAGCTCTGTGACTTATTTCATTACTGGAAATTTGTACTTCTTAACCCCCTTCCTCCTTTCCATCCATACTTCCACCCCCACTCCTCTCTGTCAAACATCAGTTTGTTCTCTTCATCTATGAGTTTGTTTTTGTTTCATTTTGTTTGCTCATGGGTTTTGTTTCGAGGTTCCACATGTAACTGAAATCACATATTTGTCTTTCTCTGTCCAACTTATTTCACTTACCATAATACTCTCTAGATTCATTCATGTTGTCACAAATGGCAAGATTTCATTCTTTTTTATCACTGAGTAATATTCTATTCTATATAAATACACATACCACATTTTCTTTATTCATTTATCAATGGATACCTAATTGCTTCCACATCTTGGCTATTGTAAACAATGCTGCAATGAATATAGAAGTGCAGATATCTTTTCGAGCTACTATTTTAGTTTTCTTCAAATGAATACACCAGAAGTGGAATTGCTTGATCATATAGTAGTTTTATTTTTAATATTTTAGAAATCTCCATTCTGTTTTTTTTAAAGTACATTTATTAAAGTTGGGGACAGTGAAATGTGGGAGGGCTTAGGATAGAAGAAGCAACAGAGCCAAGGCAAGGCAGCTTTGGCTCACTGAGAAGTCAGAGAACGGGTCCTTGGAGACAGGATTAGGGGTTAGCCCTGGATGAGCAGCCCATTGCTCCCCTGGTTGCAAGAGTTATGGGGTCTCTTTGAGTTTAGGAGATGCACACCTGAGAGGGAAGTAGAAGGGAAAGGCGTATGCATGCTCCAGGAGGGAGAGTGCGTTCCATACTGTTTTCCATAATGGCTGCACCAGTTTACAATCCCACCAACAGTGCATGAGCTTTTTTTTCCCCTCCCACCCTGACCAACTCTTCTTACTTGTTGTATTTTTGATAATAGCATTCTGATAGATGTGAAGTGATATCTCATTGTGGTTTTGATTTGTATTTCCATGATGATTAATGAGGGTAAATATTTTTTAATGTATCTGTTGGCCATCTGTATGTCTTTTTTTGAGAAATGTTCATGAAGTTCCTCTGCTTATTTTTACATTATTATTTGTTGCTTTTGATGTTGAGTGTATGAGTACTTTATGTATTTTGGATATTAGCTCATTATTGAATATAGCATTTGCAAATATCTTTTCCTATCCAGTAAGTTTCTTTTTTGTATTGTTAATGGTTTTCTTCACTGCATAGAAGATTTCCCAATACTATTTAGTGAAGAGACAGTTTTCTCCCCATTGTAAAAATAAATACTGCCTATCACATAGTTAGTGCTCAATAAATAAGAATCTCAGTAGACTCCCCTTATCCATGGTTTTGTTTTATGCAGTTTCAGTTACACATGGTCAACTATGGCACAAAAGCATTAAATGAAAAATTCCATAAATAAATAATTTGTTTATATATTTATTTATCTGTGTTGAAGTTCTCACTGAGTTTGTCTATTCTTCCCCAAATGTTCATTGAGCATTTTTATAACCAGTGCTTTGAACTGTTTATCTGGTACACTGTTTGTCTCCATTTCATTTTGTTCTTTTTCTGGCATTTGATCCTGTTATTTTGCCTGGAACATATTTCTGTTTCTTTATTTTGGGTCTCTCTGTGTTCTTTCTATGAATTAGGCACAATAGCAACCATTCCCCCGTCTTCAAGTGGCCTTGTGTAGTAGCTTCCCCTTTGTAGACATTGTGCACCCAGTGTCTTTTGCCAGCTGAAGCTGGAGCTGGAGTCGGCAGGAGTCACACAGAGAGTTTGGGGCAAGTTGCATCAGGGCCACCTTGGCAAGCTGGGTGGAGCTGCAGCTGGAGGTGGTGGGAGCCTAGGGGCAAGCCTGCCAGGGCTTTTATATACCAATAATAAACTATCAGAAATGGAAACTAAGAAAAAGTCCTACTTGCAACTGCCTCTAAAAATAAAATACCTAGGAATAAATTTAACCAAAAAGGTAAAAGACCTGCACTGGGAAAATTAAAAAAAAATGGAAGAAGTTACAAATAAATAGCATGTATTGTGCTAATGGACAGGAATAATTCACTTTGTTAAAATATCCATACTACCCAAAACAATCTCTAGCCTCAATGCAATCCCTATCTAAAAAAACCCCATTTTTCACAGAACTAGAACAAATAATCCCAAAATTTATGTGGGACCACAAAAGACCACAAATAGTCACAGCAATCTGAAGGAAGAAGAACCAAGTTGGTGGTATTACACTGCCTGATAAACTATACTACAAGGCTATGGTAATTAAGTCAACATAGTAGGTTCATAAAAACACACACATAGATCTATGAAACAAAATAGAGAGTCCAGGAATAAACCCTCACTGATATGGTCAACTAATATGTAACAAAGGAAGCAAGAACATACAATGTAGTAAAGACATTTTATTCAATAAATGGTGCTGGGAAAATTGACAGATATATCAAATAAAACAAGAAACTAGAGCACTCTGTTACACTTTACACAAGAATGAACTCAAAATGGATTAAAGACTTAAATGTAAGACACAAAACCATACAACTCTTAGAAGAAAACATAGGCAGTAAAATATGACATATCTCTTAGCAGTATTTTTTCTTTTTCTTTTCTTTTTTTAAAATATTTTATTTATTTATTTTTAGAGAGGGAAGGGAGGGAGGGAGAGAGAGAGAGAGAGAGACAGAGAGAGAAACATCAATGTGCGGTTGCTGGGAGATATGGCCTGCAACCCAGGCATGTGCCCTGACTGGGAATCGAACCTGCGATCCCTGGTTCACAGCCCATGCTCAATCCACTGAGCCACACCAGCCAGGGCAGCAGTATTTTTTTTCTAATGTTGGGTTGGCCAAAAAGTTCATTTGTTTTTTTCTGTAAGATATGTTGCTCTAGTAGCATTTAGCTGTCTTTAACTTCATTCAAAACAATTTTGTTAGATCATATTGTGACAGCTATCCTATCAGCATGCTTTTAAATAATTTATCTGAATCTTTGTGTAGCCATTTTAATATTGAAGATGGAAGAAAACAGGAAACAATTTCAGCATATTATGCTTTATTATTTCAGGAAAAAAACTCTTTTCAGAGTTTCCTCCAGTAATTTCTGGGAAATGTGAAGATCAAAAGGGAAAGAATATATTACCTACTGTAAAGTTTTCAAGAATGATGCAGGGCCTAACATTTTACTTACTCATTAGCTAGTAAGTTAGCCTGTTACTATTTCTTGGATGCTAACAGAAGAAACAAGAATGCTGGACCAGAGACAAAGGACTTCATTATGCATGGCAAAGTAGTAACCACAAGTTTATGTTCATTTGCATCCATCTCCCATGTCCCTGGGTACCCCCAGGGGTGAGTCAAAGAGTCCTTAATGGATTTCTGTATCTGCAGTGGTTGCACTATGATAGATAAAAAACCCAAATTTAGAGGATTTACTTCTTCTCCCCCCCCAAAAGAGATATTTATTGCTTTTGGTCAACAGTTTGTATTTCATATTACTTCTTATTCCCAGGGCTGCTGTGTGGGGCTGGTCCCAGGGAGGGCCTCCTGGTGGTGCCTCTGTGCAGTACTTGTTGGGGGAGAGGGCACAAGTATGGAAGGGGGCATTGTCTGGCTTTGCCTCAACCACTCAAATCTCCATTGTCCTGTCTGTGCCTCAGGTTCCTTGCTGGGCCCCTTGGAGAGAAATCCATTTCCTCATAATGCCTAAAATATCTGGGAACTGTGGCCTGGCTCTTTCCTAGGGGAGCTCCTTCCCAGCACCCTCTCCACCAACCCCCCCCCCAAAATTACTTTTGTTTTGTTAAAATTGCCTGAAACTTCTGTGGGTAAAGAAAACACAAACTAATCAGCAGAGTAAAGGGAAGAGAGGCAGAAGCAGGGGAAGCCACTTGGATGAGTTCCCCTCCTTGCACTGCTCTCTTCTTCCTGCCACAGCTTGACCCAAAGCCCACTGGGAAATTTGCTACCCCATGTGCCCTGAAAGGGACCCTCATCACACAGGCATCTGGATCTGGCTTTCACAGACCCTTAGCTGGAAGCACTTAAACACATAGAAAAACAAGACGAAAACAAAGAAAACCCTGAAATCCCAGACAGTGCAATGATGTTGGAAGAGGGGCCCTGCAAGAGTGGCCTCAGTAGCCTGCCTCCTCCTGGTAGTGGAGGGGCAAGTTACTCTTGGGCCTTCCCTGGGCTTGGGAATTCATCAGCCAATCCTGGAGCCCCATTAGCCACTGGGCCTCGTTGGCAGTACTTGTAGTCATATATGTGTTGGTTCAGGCCAACATCCTGGCCGCTCTGGTTGGCACCCTGCATGCAGCTCATCTACCCAGAAATGGAGGAGTTGTCACATTTGTCACATTTGTTGGTACCTAGCTTGGTGTCATCAATGTGCCGCTGAGTGCTGGGAGCCGTCATGCCCAGCTGGCTGGCCCACTGATTGGTGCCCATCTGAAGCTGGATGATGCACTGGCCTGCTTTCATGGTGGTCTCATCAAAGTTCCTCCCCTGCTTCTCCAAGTACTTGTCACAGTTATCCATGCCACACTGCTGCCCCTTTGCCTCGGCCTTCCTTTTCAGAGCCAGAAGAGACACCTGCACCTGCCACATGTCCTCATTCTCATGCAGCTCATTCAGCCCAAAGAGGTCCTCCTTTTTCACACTGGTAGTTTTCCATGGCCTTGATGAATTTGGAGAGGTTGTCTCTCTGGTAAAACTTTTTTGGGAGATCTGAATCCAGCAACCGAGTCCAGTTGCAGCTTATTCATGAATGTGCACAGGATAACTCCATCCTTCAGACCCTCTTGAAAGTTGGGACCAGTAGATATGTCCGTAAGTTCCTGGGTCCAGAGGTGAAGTTCCTCCTCCTTCTCAGAGTTATATTTTGACTGGACCAGGTTCTTGAAATCGGCTGCAGTAGCTGTGGCGGAGGCATTGGTGGGAGTGGGTGGTTGGTGTGGATGACATAGGTGGGGTAGGCATCATGGTCATCCACCTGTGCAGCAGCAGAGTGGGTATAGGTGGGATCTGCAGCATCAGCACAGTCAGGGGCGGTAGCATATGCATGTTCCTTGGATGGGCAGGTGTGATAGCAGGCAATGCCTCAGAAGTTCCTGCTCTTATAACAAGAGAATGTGAGTTTGCACTATTTCCAGAAAGGAAATCATTTTATTTCTCAAGGTTGCTCACTGCAAACACAACCTGGAGAACTGATCCAAGTGAGGAGAATTCAGGGCATTGCATTTTTGGTGTACTTAGCAAGAATGTGCAGGGCACAGTTGGGACTACTGTAGGCAAGTAAAGCATTAGGATGCAAAATTTAAAGAGACATTTACCGTGTGTCATGTAAGAACAGGGGCAGCATTTTTATAAACCTGAGAGTGAGTGCCTCTCTAAATTTTGTGTTTTAGACACCTCACTTACTAGTGGCTGGATACTCAGAATACAGAATGCCTCTCAAAGCACAGGTATCTAAGGGCAGGGATGACTTTCAATAAGGCCATTGCAGTCAAAGGAAATTTTTCATTTGTAGAAAAATAATAGTAGACATACTTCCAGCTATAATGAAGTAACTGGGACTAGACATGCCCTCCTGGAATAAACAATAATAAAATCAGACAAAATATATTTTAAAAAAATGTTTACATATTAAATAATAGCCTATACAAGGTAGTGGTCCTGCAACAAAGAGAAGCAATACAATTTTCCAACCATCTGTGTTGAGACTATTTCTAGACTGCATAGCAGAGAGGAGAATCCTATGGGCAGAGCTGCGTTATTACCAGGAGGGGTCAGTAATCAGGGTTTAGGGAGGTTGAACTCTGATTTTTGTCTCTTAAGAATACCAGAGAAAAGGAAGCTAGGCAAAAAGAGCTCCAGAAATTGACATAGGGATTATCTGGAACTGGTTGCTGAATACTACTATGCTGTACATGAGGTCAGGTAAAGTACTAATAAGAGCTAGATGCTGGACAGTTCTCAGAGCTCACACAAAGCTGAAAAACATTAGAGTTCCAACTATTGAGAGTGGAGACACCTTTTTTTTTTTGTAAGTAGGGATCCCAGAGCGGCTCGGGTAGAGAGGATGCACAGCAAAGTGGTGGCTGGAGAACATGGGTGGGCAAGGCAGCACCTGGCAGAGTGGGTGGTTCCACATTCAAGTGCAGATAAACTGGGAGGATCAACTGGGGAGCAAGACAGACTGCACAATCAGGGTTCCAGTGGGGAGAAATAAAGACTCAAAACCTCTGACTGCAAAAACCTATGGGGATTGAGGCAGAAGGAGAAACTCCCAGCCTCACAGGAGAGTTCTTTTGAGAGACCCACAGGGTCCTGGAACATACACAAAACACCCACCTGGGATTTAGCACCAGAAAGGCCCAATTTGCTTGTGGGTAATGGAGGATGTGACTGAAAGCAGCCTGAGAGCTGAGCAAGTGGCATTGTTCCCTCTCAGAACCTTCCCCCAAATACAACATTACAATGCAGTGATGTGGGTTGCCCACTCTGGTGAGTACCTAAGTCTTTGCCTGTACTACATAACAGATGCACTGAGACAAAAAAAAATGTGGCCCAAATGAAAGAACAGATCAAAGCTCCAGAAAAAATAAAAGTAAGCAATGAAGAGGTAGCCAACCTATCAGATGCAGTATTCAAAACACTGGTGATCAGGATGCTCACAGAAATGGTTGAGTATGGTTGCAAAATAGATGACAAAGTGAAGGGCATAAAAAATGAAATACTAGAAACTGTATAGGGAACTAACTTACAGTGAAGGAAAGGAAACCAGGATTCAAATCAACAGTTTGGACCAGAAGAAAGAAAGAAACATTCAACCAGAACAGAATGAAGAAACAAGAATTCAAAAAAATGAGGAAAGGCTTAGGAACCTCCAGGACAACTTTAAACATTCCAACATCCAAATCATGGGTGTGCCAGAAGGAGAAGTGGAAGAGCAAGACATTGAGAACTTATTTGAAAACATAATGAAGGAGAACTTCCCTAATCTGGGAAAGGAAAATAGACTTCCAGGAAGTCCAGGAAGCTCAGAGAGTCCCCAAAATGTTGGACCCAAGGAAGCACACACCAAGGCACATCCTAGTTAAGTTACTCAAGATTAAAGATAAGGAGAGAATCTTAAAAGCAGCAAGAGAAAAGGAGAGTTACCTACAAAGGAGCTTCCATGAGACTGTCATCTGATTTCTTCAAAGAAAACCTGCAGGCAAGAAAGGGCTAGAAAGAAGTATTCCAAGTCATGAAAGGCAAGGACCTACACCAAGATTACTCTATCCAGCAAAGCTATCATTTAGAATGGAAGGGCAGATAAAGTGCTTCCCAGATAAGGTTGAGTTAAAGGAGTTCATCATCACCAAGCCCTTATTATATGAAATGTTAAAGGGACTTAACCTATGAAAAAGAAGGTGATCAAGAATATGAACATTAAAATTACAACAAACTCACAACCATCAACAACCAAACCTAAAACAAAAAGCAAAAATAGAAATGAACTAAGCAAACAGCTAGAACTGGAACAGAGTCACAGAAACAGAGATCATGTGGAGGCTCATGAGTGGGGAGGAGAGGGAAGAATGGGGGAAAAGATACAGGGAACAAGAAGCGTAAATGGTAGGCAAAAAATAGACAGGGGAAGGTTAAGAATAGTATGGGAATTGGAGAAGCCAAAGAACTTATATGTATGACCCATAGACATGAACTAAGGCAGGGGAATGATGGTAGGGGGGTTGCAGGGTGGAGAGAACAAAAAGGGGAAAAAAATAGGACAACTGTAATAGCATAATCAATCAAATATATTTTTAAAAAAGAAAAAAAGTAGGGAGCCCGGAAAGATTATGTCAGTAACAGGACTAAAATAGCTTTAAGAGTAAAGGCTGCTCTTCCTCAGAAAATTAAAAATGGATCTGCCATTCGACCCAGCAACTCCACTGCTGGGACTATATCCTAAGAATCCTAAAACACCAATCCAAAAGAACCTTTGCACCCCCATGTTCATAGCAGCACAATTTATGATAGCTAAATGCTGGAAGCAACCTAGATGCCCATCAGTAAATGAGTGGATCAAAAAACTCTGGTACATTTACACAATGGAATTCTATGCAGCAGAAAGAAAGAAGGAGCTCCTACCCTTTGCAACAGCATGGATGCAACTGGAAAGCATTATGTTAAGCGAAATAAGCCAGGCAGTGAAAGATAAATACCACATGATT
>PVIA01017607.1:0-15211 GCA_004024845.1 Tonatia bakeri
TGTTCCTTTCTTCCTTCTGGTCCCTTCCATTGATTTGTAGCCCAGTTTTCTCTCCATCACTATTGGTTCCCTGTGTATTTTCCTTCATTTCTCTTATTGTAGCCTGCATTTGTTCATCTAATTTATGACCAAAGTCAACCAATTCTGTGAGCATCCTGATCACCAGTGCTTTGAACTGTGCATCTGATAGGTTGGCTATCTCTTGGTCGCTTAAAAAAATTGGATCTGGGGATTTTAATTTCGTTTGAGCCATCTTTTTTATTTATTTATTTTTTTCCTTTGGTCTGGTCGCACCTGTTGCATATGAGGGGCGGAGCCTTAGGTGTTGACCAGGGTGGGGCACCCCAGTCTCTGGTTTGTGATGTTGTATGTGGGGGCAGGGTCCAACAGGGAACAATGGTCCCTGCTCCACTCTCTCTAGGACCTCTAGTCCCCTTTGCTGCTTCCCACAAGCAAATTGGGCCCCTCTGCTGTTGGCTCCTGGGCGGGTGGGCTTGTGTACTTTCTCAGACTCTGTGGGTTTCCCCGAGGAGCCTCCTGTGAGGCTAAGAGAATCTCCCGGTCTCAACTCCCACAGGTGTTTTCAGTCGGTGCTTTTAGGCTTTGTTTCCTGGCACTGGGTCCCTGGGTTGCATGGTCTGTGTCGCTGCCCATTTTCACTTAGTTTTTCTGCGTGGGAATGTGTGGCTGTGGAGAGCCAGCTGCCTTGTGCACTTCACTGGGTCTGCTCGTTGCCTCTCACGCCCAGGGTCTGCCACCGGTCCATCAGCTCCCCCTGCACTTCTGGGGTCTGTCAACTGCTGTCTGGGCCCTGCGCGCCCGCGTCTGCCAGCCACTGCGTTTTCCTGCTGGGACCCCTCGACCCCTCTCTGTAGGCCTCCGACTCCGCCCCTCCTTACCGGTCTGGATGTATGGTAGTCAGACTTCTGTTTGGTTCATTTCTCTCTGTTCTGGTTGTTTCTTGTTTCTCAATTTTTGTTGTCCTTAGTTTTGGTTGTTCAAGGAGGCACAGCGCAACTACCTGTGACTCCATCTTGGCTGGAAGTCCCCAGTGTCCAGAAAACTAACTATGATATCTTGACTTGGACAATCTAATGCTGAGATAAAGATTCTAAGAGCTAGTGTCCAATGAGATAGAAATGTTGATCATATGAAAATGGATGTAGAGGAAAGGGTCAAGAATGACTCCTATAATTTTATCTTAAGTGACCAAGTAATTAGCATATTATAAATTGGATATGTCTTAATCATGCTCCATTTTTTTAACTTTTAAATATATCATTCATGAACATGTGGCTAGACAAAAATTTACTAATGAGTGGACTTCTCAATCTTATGCCTCATTACCTCACCCATAAGAAAGCACTAAGTTTACCTGCTTGGCTTCCCCTATGTTCTGAAGAGATAAAGTATAGAACCTGAACAGTGTGTGAGATGGTGCAGACAAAACAACATGGATGAGCTTGAGCTCTTCTGAGGCAGTCAAATACATGTTTTCCAACAGCAAAAGAGGATTGGAAGTTGCATTAACATTTGCTATTGTAGAAACCACTTGATGTTTAAGAGAATCATGTGTGATGATTGGGATCTAACCTACACTCTTATACAGGGTAGGGCAAAAGTAGGCTTATAGTTGTTTGTATGGAAAATAGTACAATAATTAATAAATAATAATACAAGAATAAACTGTATGTTTCACATACTTATACCTGTAAACCTACTTTCATCCCACCCTGTATAGGACAGTTCATGATCACTGAGCTATAAGAACATCAGCTTGATAGATAATGAGCAAGTTCCAAGAAGGCTACAAGCTCAGATACCAAGAGTGACATGCAAATCCCGTTGCTGATGAAGAAGGAAGAGTGTAAAAATACTCAAGTGCAAAGGGAATGACAGAGAGCCACTGCTACTCAGCACTGTGAAAAACTGGCCTCCGATGCCCAAAATAGTGCTGGAAAGTTTTAGAAGAAACTGGATATTTGTATAATTTTAAAGTATCTCTTCCAAGATATTTATAAATTAAAAAAGGAAAAAAATAACTTTACAGTGGAGAAACTCAGCGGACACCACCTTAACTAAGTGATCAAGGCTAATGTCACCAGGATTAGGATATACTGGCATTATGGGACCCTTTATATTATGCATTGTGATCATAAAACTCTTTTGTGGTTTTCTTGCTACAAATGCATAGCTTTAATCTAATAATGAGAAAAAAAATCAGGCAAACCCAAAATGAGACATTCTGTAAAACTGACTGGTATGTATCTGAGGTGCCACAGTCATAAATATAAAACCAGGAAAAACTAGGAACTGTCACAGAAGGACACTAAAGAAGCATAATAAGTAAATGCAATGTGGGATCTGGATTGGATTCTGGAACAGAAAAAGGATATTAAAAGGAAAACTGTTGAAGTTTGAATACAATCTGTATTTTAAAGTTTTGTGAAATTTTAACAATAGGAAAAGTTGGGTGAACTCTACACTATTTATTGACAATTAACTTTCTACACTATTTACTGAAAGTTTTCTGTCAGTCTAAAATTAGTTTAAAATAAAAAGTTAAAAAAGTAAGGATAGCAGAAAAACAAATTAAAGTGGTGAGATTAAGACAAGACAACAGAGCACTGTCCAACTGAAGTACATGTGAAACATGAATATGAGTCACATATGCCATTTTAAATGTCCTAGTAGCCAAATGAAAGACTAAAATGAAGTGGGTGGTACTAATTTTAATAATATCTAAAATATTATCATTTCAACATGAAATTGATGTACAAAACTAGTAATGAGATCTTTTACATTTTTTTGTCCCAATTCTAAAAAATCCAGCCTCAATTTGGCCTAGCTACTTTCCCACTTCTCAGTACGCACAGGTGGCTAGCAGCTCCCATATAACAGCACAATGCCCCTCCTCCACTGCCAAGACACAATCTCTCTGCATTTTTTGTTTCTGCTTCTTTCTGTGAGGGTTTTGTTCTTTTTTACTATAGACTCCTCTTCCCTGTCTTCATTCACTTACGAGCATGTATATATATACCAGGTGTTGTTCTATTCACAAAACTGACAAAGATCTCTAATTCCTGAGCTCCCATTCTCAAGAGGGAGTGAATGACATAAACAGTAGCTATAAGTAAATTATACAGTAAGTAAGAAATAGTATGTGCTTTGGGGGTAGGGTAAGGCACAGAACTGGGTAAGGTGTCTTAGGTATGCTGGGTAAGGTGTCTTAGGTATGCTGGGGGAAAAGAAGCAGGATCTAAATTCAAACCCAGATCAACTGTGGCTTTATTCTGGTTCTATCCATTCTTTAGTTTTAACAGAATCTTTTGAATGGAGAGAACAATGAGAAAGTAAGAACAATGCTCTGTTTTTACTTCTTTAGTACTTAATAAGGTCAAGTCCAGCTGTCATAGACATGACTGCCATTTTTAATGTCTGGTTTAAAAGAGTTGGTAGCATTCTGAACAGCCAGCCCTCCAGTTAAGCAAAGCAGAAATAAGAGTGAGTTGCCTTGTGAGGATAAGGTTATCACAAGAGAAAACAGAGAGTTTTGAACTTAAGCAACCACTGCAATTTCTTGACCTAAGTCCAGAAAGGTTTGATCAATAAGGTTTGATATTTTTTTCTTTCCCTGATATTTGAATAATTATCTACAGCCTGGTGGATTTCACATATTTTAAGAATTGATTACTATATTTTCCCATGTATAATACACACTTTTTACCCAAATTTTCTGAGGGAAAAATAAGAATGCACATTAATACATGGGTATAATGATTCCATAATCCCCTGTATAATGCACACAAAAATGTGGATGTGCATTACACATGGCAAAATATGATACTTCTAGAGGATTATGAGTTTTATTTACTATCTTTGTAATAGAATATGAGTTTTTGAAATTGTTTTTTAAACTTCTGATTAATAATAGCTTCAACATTGAAATACCTCCTAATCCCAGTTCCTTATGCTCTGAGATATGATAATAAACTGGTGGCCAAAACTACATGTAAGTAATCCTGCACCTCTGCTTTTCAAAGTCTGAGATACCTTAAACAGGTTAAAATAATGGAGTTACAAGTACCAGCCAAGATGGAGGCGTAGGTAGAAAACCCTTTGCTTCCTTGCACAACTAAAAGGAGGATAACAACCAATCTAAAATCAATAAATAACTAGAAGTGCCAGAAAATCAAATTGCATGGGACTCTGACAACCAAGGAATTAAAGAAACAGTCAACCAGAACAACCAGACCAGTAAGAAGCCTCAATCAGGTGACAGACCACGCAGGCAGAGTTAGTTGAACAGGAAACTGAGACTCAGAGCTGACTGTGGACTATGGCAGTTGCCAAGATGGGAGAAACTCCCAGTCTCATTTGAGAGTTCATTGGAAAGTGGGCTAGAGACCAGCTGCATCGTTCCCTCTCTGGCCCCTCCCCGACAGGCATCAAGGAGTGTTGCCCCACCCTGGTGAATACCTAAAGCCCCACCCCCTTACAACTAAACAGCTGTGCTGAGACAAAGAAATATGGCCCAAATGAAAGAACAGAGCAAAACTTCTGAGAGCTCAGTGATGAGGAAACAGCCAACCTATCTGATGGAGAATATAAAGCCCTGGTAATCTAAATGCTCACAGAACTGATTGTGCTTGGTTAAAAAATGAAAAAACAAATGGAAGATACCCAAAATGAAATAAAGGAAAATATTCAGGGAACCAACAGTGACAGGATGGAAACCAGGACTCAAATCAATGATTTGGAACAGAATGAAGAAAAAAGAATTCAAAAAAATGAAGAAAGACTTAGGAACCTCTGGGACAACCTGAAACATTCCGATATCCAACTTATAAGGGTGCCAGAAAAAGAACAACAGGAATAAATTGAAAACTTGCTTGAAAAAACAATGGAGGAAAACTTCCCCAATCTGGTGAAGGAAATAGACTTCCAGGAAGTCCAGGAAGCCCAGAGAGTCCCAGAGAAGTTGGACCCAAAGAGGAACATACCAAGGCACATCATCTTTAAGTTACCTAAGATTAAAGATAAAGAGAGAATCTTAAAAGCAGCAAGAGAAAAGGAGAGAGTTATCTATGAAGGAGTGCCCATAAAGCTATCAGCTGATTTCTCAAAAGAAACCTTGCAGGCAAGAAGGGGCTGGAAAGAAGTATTCCAAGTCCTGAAAGGCAAGGACCTACATCCAAGATTATTCTACTCAGCAAAGCTTTCATTTAGAATGGAAGGGCAGATAAAGTGCTTCCCAGATAAGACCAAGTTAAAGAAGTTCATCATAACCAAGCCATTCATTATTATATGAAATGTTAAAGGGACTTATCTAAGAAAAAGAAGATAAAAAATATGAATGGTAAAATGACAACAAACACAACTATCAACAAATCAACCTAAAAGAGAAGAAAAACAAGGAAAACAAAAACTAAGGAAACAACTAGAACAGAAACAGAATCAGAAAAATTGACAACACATGGAAGGATATCAGTGGGAAGGGCGAGGGGAGGAGTCAGGGGGAAAGGGTACAGGGAAGAAGAAACATAATTGGTAGGTGTAAAATAGACAGGAGAGATCAAAAATGGTATAGGAAACAGAGAACTAAAAGAACTTATATGTACAACCCATGGACATGAACTAAGGGGGGATGCTGGAGAGTTGGGGGGTACAGGGTGGGGGATAAATGGGGAAAATTGGGAAAACTGTAATTGCAAAATCAATAAAATATACTAAAATAAAATAAAACTATTTTAAAATTTTAAAAATAAAATTACTGAAGATATAAAACTGCACCCCACAAAAAATAGAGTTACAACTCTGTGTGTGTGTGTGTGTGTGTGTGTGTGTGTGTGTGTGTTCTGTAACCGATTATACCAAGCACTCATTGGAATGCAGACACTTGGGCCTTGCCCCAAATCTCTAGATTCCAAATCTTTGGGGGTGGGTTGGAGCCCGAGAGTCTGGGAAGTTAATACATTTCCTGAGTGACTTAAGCTCTTTGGATATTGAGAACCATGGACTGTGGCACCGGAAAGTCCCAGATTTGAATCCTGTTGCCTCTGATCACTGGTTGGAGTGCTCAGAGGGCCTCTCTTAAGGAAGTCACACTGAGCTGCTGCCCTCTGCATATTGGTGGGTTCCCTGTGTATTGGACCTAGGAACAAGTAGCAAAATGGGGAATTCTGATCCAGCCTACTATATCCACTGTGCCAAGTCCAGCAGGAGGATGCTTCAGAGCTTTTAACTGTGACATTTTAACAAAATGTTCTGCTCCCATTTTTTAATGCAGCTGGAGATGAGGCTGCTTTTATCTTTTTGTTTGCTAAGGAAAATGCAAGCATGTGTTTCTGCTTCTTTTCTTTTAGCTTCAATTCCTATGATGCGTGTATTTTTAGTCCAAGGAGGCAAGAAAGAGAGCTGGAACAAACTTGTGCTCTCAAGGCCTGCTATGTGAACCTGAACAGGGATGACAAGCCAGCAAGTTCTTTGTCCTTCTAAATGGCTATGCCTTTTATCATCTGTGGTCCCATCTAAATAGCTTCATTAAAGGAAAAAACCTGTTACCAGGGACTAAGAAGCAACTTGTAATTATGGACTCTCAAATGGACTTATGCACTATTTTAAAATACCAAATGAAAGAAAGCCTATGAGGTTTTGCTGCTTAAACTAGAACTGAGAGCCCTGAATGAACTTACTTTCTGTGCTATGGTCTCTCTTTTTCTCTTCATTTTCAACTTACAAAAGTAACACATGCTCTTGTACAATATTCACGTAATACAGTTAAGCCAAAAATGAAAGCAACTCTATACCAGCTACTCCTATTCCCAGTGTTCTTTTTTAAAAAAATGTATTTTTTATTATAATTTAACCACTTTACAACCCCCTCCACCCTGCAGTTGCCACACTATTGTCCATGTCCATGAGTCATTTTTCTTTTTTGCTTGATCCCTCTACCCGAGGGGTGTCAAACTCATTTTCACCAAGGGCCACATCAGCCTTGCGGTTGCCTTCGAAGGACTGAATGTAATTTCATTTCCTTAACAGTTAAAGAGTAGCTACATTTATACCATCCTAAAATCATTTAGGCCCTTTGAAGGCAACCACGAGGCTGATGTGGCCCCCAGTAAAAATGAGTTTCACCCTTGCTCTAACCCCCAACCTCCACCGTCTCCCCTGTAGCTGTCATCCTGCTCTCCATCTATGGGTCTATCTCTATTTTGTTTGTTAGTTCAGGTTGTTCATAAGATTGCACATATGAGCAAAATCATATAGTATTTGTCTTTGACTGGCTTATTTCACTTAGCATAATGTTCTCCAGGTTAATCCATGCTGTCACAAACAGTAAAATTTTCTTCTTTTTCATGACTGAGTAGTAGTACATTCTGTATGTGTCCCATATTTGCTTTATCCACTCATCTACTGATGGATACTTGGGCTGCTTCCATATCTTGTTGATTGTAATTTGATGCGGACCCCAGCTCGTGTGGTCTGAGACATTGTGGATGGGGGAAAGACATTCACACGGACTACCAAGTCCTGTGGAGGAAAAGGGCGAGCGGCTTCGCTCTCAAGGGGAGCAAAAAGGTGCAGCCTCTGCCATGAAATGCCTTTATTGGGTTTCTCTGCACCTTACATGACGGTCCTCATTTACTGTGCACAGGTTGGCTTTAGGTGGTTACCTTTTACAAAAAACAATGAAGCCAATGCCACTAATCACATCACAGAAGAGGGATATTTGCAAATGAAAAAGCAAATGTGGTTGAAACAGTTACACTCATCCTTGGAAGGTTTAGCATGGATTTTAGGCAGTTGCTTTGCAGTAAATGTCCTCAATTCAGGGTGAGGAAGTGTTTTTAGCAAAAGCAAGACTCAAAGAGGCCTAGGTACATAGCAGGCCTGATTCCCCATGGGAGAACCTATCCATGGGCATGGGTCCTGTGCATCTCCGAGTGGGAGCTGGGCCCATGCCACGCAGAATGGTCTCCTACAGTAAATAATGAACATAGGGGTACCTATATTCTTTTGAAATAGTTTTTTATGTTTATTCAGATATATTCCCAGAAGTGGGATCACTGGGTGAAAAGGCAGACCATTTTTAATTTTTTGAGGTATCTCCATATTGCTTTCCACACTGGCTGCACCAGTCGGCATTCCCACCAACAGTGCATGAGAGTTGCCTTTTCTCCACATCTTCCCCGGCACTTGTTTGTTGTTAATTTACTGATGATAGCCATTCCAACAGGTGAGGTGATATCTCATTGTGGTTTGAACTGACATTTCTCTGATAGATTAATGACATTCAGCATCTTTGTATATGTCCATTGGCCATTTGTATCTCCTCACTAGAGAAGTGTCTATTGAGATCCTTTGCCCATTTTTTGATTGGATTGTTTGGGGGTTTTTTGGTGTTGAGTTTTGTTAGTTCTTCATAAACTTTAGATATTAATTCCTTGCCAGAAGTATGGCCAAATAAATATGTTCTCCCATTCTGTGGTTTGCCTTTTTATTTTGTTGATGGTCTCCTTTGCTGTGCAAAAACATTTTAGTCTGATATAGTTCCATTTGTTTATTTTTTCTTTTGTTTCCCTTGCCTGGGAGATACATCAAATAAAATATTGCTATGAGTAGTATCTGAAATTTTAGCATGTATGTTTTCTTCTAGGATTTTTATGGTTTCAGGTCTAATATTTAAGTCTTTAATCCATTTTGAATGTATTCTTCTGTGTGGTGTAAAAGGGGTTCTAGTTTCATTTTTCTGCATGTATCTGTCCAATTTTCCCAACACCATTTATTGAATAAACTATCTTTACCCCTTGTGGGTGCTTGCTTCCTGTGTTAAATATTAATTGACTACAAAGGTGTGGGTTTATTTCTGGGCTCTCTATTCTGTTCCACTGACTATGTGTCTGTTATCATGCCAGTACCAAGCTGTTTGGATTACTACGTCCTTATAGTATAGTTTGATTTTAGGTGGTATGATTCCTCCAACTTTGTTCCTCTTTCTCAGGATTGCTGTTGTTATGCAGGGCCTTTTGTGGTACCATATAAGTATTTGAAATATTTTTTGTAGTTCTGTGAAATACAACATTGGAATCTTGATAGGAATTTCATTGAATCTATAGATCACTTTGAACAGCATGGACATTCTAATGATGTTACTTCTTCTTATCCATGAACACAATCTATGTTCTTCCAATTATTTTATCTTCTTCGATTTCTTTTTTCAGTGTCTTACAATTTTCCAATTGCAGATCTTTTACATTCTTGGTCAGATTTATTCCTAGACATTTTATTGTTTTTGAAGCAATAATGAATATGATTATTAATTCCCCTTTCTGTTAGTTCATTAGTGGCATATAAAAATACAACTGATTTCTGGATATTAATTTTATAACCTGCTAATTCACTTAATTCATTTCTCAGTTCAAGTAGTTTCTTGGTGGAATCTTTGTGGTTCTGTATATGAAGTATCATGTCATCTGCAAATAAAGACCCTTTTACTTCTTCCTTTCCAATTTGGATGCCTTTCATTCTTTTCCTTGTCTGAATGTGTGGCTAGGACTTCATGTACTATGCTGAATAACAGAAGTAAAAGTAGAATTCCTGCCTTGTTCCCGATCTTCAGGGGAACACTTGTAGTTTTTGCCTGTTGAGTATGATGCTGGCAATGAGTTTGTCTTATATGGCCTTTATTATGTTTCAGTATGTTCCCCTTAATCCCACTTTGCTGAGAGTTTTTATCATAAAAGGGTGCTGGATTTTATCAAATGCTTTTCTGCATCTATTGGTATGATCATGTGGTTTTATTCTTCATTTTATTTATGTGCTTAATCACATTTATTGATTTGTGAGTGTTGTACCAATCTTGCATTCCCAGAATAAATCCCACTTGACCGTGGTTTATGATCTTTTAGAGGCATTGCTATATTCATTCTGCTAATATTTTGTTGAGGATTTTAGTGTCTATGTTCATTAGGGATATTGCCCTATAATTTTCTTTGTAGTGTATTTATCTGTTCTTGGAAATAGTGTAATGCTGGCCTCATAAAATGAGATTGGCAGCTTTCCAATCTCTTAAATTTTTTTGATAGTTTGATAAGGAGAAGTATTAGTTCTTCCCAGAACGTTTGGTATAATTCACCTGTAAAGCCATCTGGTCCAGGGCTTTTATTTGTTGGGAGTTTTTTTATTACTCCTTCAATTTTACTAGGTATAATTCTGTGTGTTCAGATTCTCTGATTCTTCTTGATTTAGTTTTGGAACATTATACGTTTCTAGGAATTTATCCATTTTGTCCAGGTTGTCCGCTTTGTTGGCATATAATTGTTCATAATATTTTCTTACAATTCTTTGTATTTCTTTGGTGTCAGTTGTAATTTCTTCTCTTTGGTTTCTGATTTTATTTATTTGTGTCCTCTCACTTTTTTCTTGATGAGCCTTGTTAAATGTTTGTCAATCTTTTCATCTTTTAAAGAACCAGCTCATGGATTCATTGATCTTTTGTATCATTTTTTTTACTCTATTTCACTTATTTCTGCTCTGATATTTATTATTTCTTTCCTTCTACTCACTTTGGGCTTTGTCTATTGTTCTTTTCCAAGTTCCTGTAAGTGTGAAGTTAGATCATTTTTTGGAGCTTTTTCTCATTTTTTGCAATAGGCCTGTAATGCTATGAATTTTCCTCTTAGGATTGTTTTCCCAGTTTCCCACAGATTTGGGGTTGTTGTGTCCTCATTTTCATTTCTTTCAAAGTACCTTTTTATTTATTTCTTGATTTATTGTTAACCCATTTATTGTTTAATAACATGTTACTTACCTCCCATATCTTTGTGTGTTTTTCAGTGTTCTTGTGATTAATTTCTAGTTTTACAACATTGTGGTCAGAGAAAATGCTTGATATAATTTCAATCTTCTTAAATTTATTGAGGCTAGTTTTGTATCCTAACACATGGTCTGTCCTAGAAAATGTTCCATGTGCACATGAAAAGTATGTATATTCTGTTTTTGTGGTGAAATGCTCTGCATATATAAATTAAATCCATTTTATCTAATGAGCCATTTAAGGCTGCTGTCTCCTTGTTGATTTCTTGTCTATTAGGTCTATCTGTTGAAATCAAAGAGGTGTTAAAATCCCTAACTATGACTATATTTTTGTCAGTCTCTCCTTTAAAAAAAAAAAGATTTTATTTATTTATTTTTAGAGAGGGAAGGGAGGGAGAAAGAGAGAGAAAAACATCAATGTGCGGTTGCTGGGGACCATGGCCTGCAACCCAGGCATGTGCCCTAACTGGGAATCGAAACTGTGATGCTTTGGTTTGTAGCCCACACTCAATCCACTGAGCTATGCCAGCCAGGGCGTCAGTCTCTCCTTTTTAAAAAAAATTACTTTATCATTGTTCAATTATAACTATCTGCATCTTCCCCCCACCACTCCCCTGCCCCCAGCCAAACCCACCTCCCTCAATCTCTCCTTTTATGTCCATTATGATTTGCTTTACACATTTAGATGTTCCTGTGTTGGGTACATAAATGTTTACTAGGGTTATATCCTCTTATTGGATTGTTCCCTTTATCATTATGTAGTGTCCTTCTGTGTCTCTTACTATAACCTTGATTTTAAACTCTATTTTATTGGATATAAGTATTGCTACCCCAGCTTTTTTTTTCTTTTCCATTTGCATGAAATATCTTTCTCCACCCCTTTACTTTTAGTCTGTGTGTGTTTTTCAATCTGAGGTGAGTCTCTTAGAGACAGAATATATATGGTTCTTATTTTCTTATCCATTCAGCTATCCTATGTGCATTTGGTGGTACCATTTAAGCCATTTACATTTAAGGTGATTACTGATAGATATGTATTTATTGCCAGTTTATTTTTAGACCATTTTCCTCTGTTTTTCTTTTTCTTCTTCTTCTTCTCTAAGCAAACCCTTTAACATTTGTTGCAATACTGGTTTGATGTTAACCGACTCCTTTAGCTTTTTCTTGTCTGGGAAACTCTTTATTTCTCCTTCCACTTTACATGATAACCTTTCTGAGTAACATATCCATGGTTGTAGGTCCTAGCTTTTCAACACTACGAATATTTCATGTCAATTTCTTCTGGCCTGAAATGTTTCATTTGAGAAATCAGATGAGAGTGTAATTGGAGCTCTCTTTTAAGTGACCATCTGCTTTTCTCTTGTGGTTTTGAAGATTCTCTCCTTGTCTTTAAGCTTTGCCATTTTAATTATGATGTGTCTTTGTATAGGCCTCTTTTGGTCCATCTTTTTTTGGACTCTCTGAGGTTCCTGGACTTGTGTGTCTTTTTCTTTCACCAGACTAGGGAAGTTTCAGGTCATTATTTCTTCATATAGGTTCTTGATCCTTTGTTCACTCTCTTCTCCTTCTGGTATTCCTGTTATGTGGATGTTGTTACACTTCATGTTGTTTCAAAGGTTTCTTAAGCTCTCCTCATTCTCTTCTATTCTTTTTACTTTTTGCTGCTCTGCTTGTGTGTTTTTTCTACCTTGTCACCCAAATCACTGATTCAATCCTCTGCTTTATCTAGCCTACTATTTATTCCTTCCACTGTA
This sequence comes from Tonatia bakeri, assembly GCA_004024845.1. NCBI lineage: Eukaryota > Metazoa > Chordata > Mammalia > Chiroptera > Phyllostomidae > Tonatia > Tonatia bakeri. The sequence goes on from PVIA01017607.1 coordinate 12,576, forward strand.
TTATTTATTTCAGATATTGCATTCTTTATTTTTTCCTGGTTCTTTTTTATTGTTTGTGTTTTTTTTTCATGCTATTGAGTATCTTTACAATCATTATTCTTAACTCTATCTGATAAATTACTTGCCTCCCTTTCACTTAGTTCTTCTTCTGGAGGATTATCTTGTTTTGTTTTGCTTTTTTTCATTTGGGGCCTATTTCTTTGTCTGTCTCCTTTTGTTTCTATGTATTCAGTAGGTCTGCAAAGAGTCTGGTGTTGTGGGTCTTTGTCAGATGTTGCCTGTGACTGGCCCTGGGCAATCTCTTTGTAGTGATTCACAGCTTTTAGCTCCCTCTGCTGGGCCTGTTCATGTGCAGAGAGAACCAGGCTATTCACTAAGGCTGGCTTTTCCCAGCACCGAGCCTGGGGGAGGGTCAGCTAAAGTCTCAGAGCTCCCAGAGAGGCACCTATTTGTTAAACTTAATCAAAGATATAGCCTCAAGCTGTACTCAGCCATCTAGGTTAAGTAGCACAGAGTGGTGCAGAGTAATTACTGTGGACAGGGCTATTGTTCCCCCTTAGGCTTATGCCACTTGGAGGGAAGTGCTCTTGCTGAGAAAGACAGCCTCTGCAATGTGGGGGATGAGTCAGGAAGGGATCCTGTTGGCCATTTCTTCAGTTCTCTCCCCAGAACCACCAGCCCCAGACTTTCCTCATGCATCTCTAGTCCACTCTGCCCTCCCTCTGATGGAGCCCAAGGTAAGTGGCTACAAACAGAATTTTTTTCATTGGCTCTTTAATGGGCTCTCTGCGTCTCTAGCCATCTCTCCCTGGTAGACAGAGGCCCTGATGGTTTTCACAGCTGGATGTTGTATGGGTTCCTTTCCTGGCTCTGGCACTGTAGTCTGGGGAGCCCAGCTTGTGCTTTAGACCCCACACTTCACAGGGTGTACCTCCTGCCCCAGCCACTGATATATCACTCTGGAACTTCAGCTGCCACCCATGAGAACCCGGCAGCCCTCTTGCTCCTTCTCTGCACTCCCAACCTGTTTCATTGTGGAGAAGTGGTGGTTTCTTCTGCCTGTTCTTGGTTCTTGTTCTCTTCACCTAGTGTTCAGTGGGTTATTTGGGATGATTTCTCTATAACTTAGTTATAATTCCAGTTTGGTCCTGGGAAGTGTGTGCAGCTTCCACTTACTCCTCTACCATCTTTAATCTCTTTGTCCCTGCTGGTTTTTCTAGACATATGACCACACACACACACACCACTATTTAGAACTCTTTTAGTTGTAAACAAGAAAAAAAAAAACCAATTCAAAAATATTTTAAACAAATGGGAGGAATCTCTTGGCTTTCATAATCTTTCTGAAGTGAGGTACCTCAGCTTCAAGAAAGGCTATATCCAGGGGCTCCAATAGCTTCTCTTTCTCCCATCTCTCTATCTCTTGGCACTGCCTCATTTTCCCTCCTTAGTAGGCATTCTCCATGTGTCAGAAAAGAAAGCTATTTGCAGACCTGGATTTGTTCTAGATTCAGGATAGAATAATTCCTCTTGCCCCAGATCTACATTGTAATCCCCAACACCAATAAATAAATTGCCTGACATGAAGAATTAAGATTGCAGACTTCCAGCCAAGATGGAGGCATAGGTAGTCGCACTGTGCCTCCTCCCTCAACCAAAACTAAGGACAACAAAAATTGAGAAACAAGAAACAACCAGAACAGAGAGAAATGAACTGAATGGAAGTCTGACTACCATACTTCCAGACTGGTAAGGAGGGGCGGAGTCAGAGGCCTACAGAGAGGGGTATAGGGGTCCCAGAAGGAAAACATGGTGGCTGGCAGACTTGGGTGCACAGGGCACAGACGGCAGTTGGTGGACCCCGGAAGCACAGGGGAAGCTGACGGACCGGTGGCAGACCCTGGGCGCGGGAGGCAACGAGCAGACCCAGTGAGGCGCATGAGGCAGCTGGCTCTCCACAGCCACACATTCCCGCGCAGAAAAACTAAGCGAAAATGGGCAGCAACACAGACTGCGCAATCCAGGGACCCAGCGCCAGGAAACAAAGCCTAAGAGTACCGACTGAAAACACCCGTGGGAGTTGAGGCCAGGAGATTCTTTCAGCCTCACAGGAGAATTCTCGGGGAAACCCACAGAGTCCGAGAAAGTACACAAGCCCACCCACCCGGGAGCCAGTACCAGAAGGGCCCAATTTGCTTGTGGGAAGCAGCAAAGGGGACTGAAGTCCTAGAGAGAGCAGAACAGGTGCCATTGTTCCCTCTCAGACCCTGCCCCCACATACAATGTCACAAACCAGAGACTGGGGTGCCCCGCCCTGGTCAACACCTAAGTCTCCACTGCCCACACATAACAGCCACCACCAGACCAAAGGAAAATAAAAAAGATGGCTCAAACAGATTTAAAAGCCCCAGAGCCAATTTGTTCAAGTGATTGAGAAATAGCCAACCTATCAGATGCACAGTTCAAAGCACTGGTGATCAGGATGCTCACAGAATTGGTTGACTTTGGTCATAAATTAGATGAACAAATGCAGGCTACAATAAGAGAAATGAAGGAAAATACACAGGGAACCAATAGTGATGGAGAGAAAACTGGGCTACAAATCAATGGAAGGGACCAGAAGGAAGAAAGGAACA
>PVIA01017608.1:0-14646 GCA_004024845.1 Tonatia bakeri
TATTATATATGTCACTGTAAAGTAAATTCTCCCCATGGAGTACTATTTTTAGTTTCTCATCAATAAGACTAGTGAAAGAAACTAATGCAGTTAACGAGTGAGGTACCATCTTGCAGCTTCTCCAGGCTGAGCAGGTTTACACAGGGTTCAGGTGAACATAAGAAAGTTTGCTGATCCATGTGAATGCCTGACAGGTCTTTATTCTAAGGTGGGGTGATACACACATGCTGCAAACTGCGTATCGCACCACAGGAAGTCCCATCTCCCTGATATACTAAACGTACACAAACCAGCAGGGTGTCAAGATATTATATAACAGTATGTTATATATATTATTCTCTGCATGTTGTCCAGGTTATGGGAATAGTGCTTATCTTGGTTGCCCAGATATCCGGGTGAGGGAGCCTGACTGACTCCAGTTTCCCTACAATCCACACCTTCAGAATTCCTCACCATACAATCTATGTGCGGGTGTACTCCACAAGGGTCCCTTGACTAGGAGGGCAGAGCCCTGCACCAGATACTGCTACAGCAGTATAAACTACAGCAACAAGTGACCAAAACACAAGCAGTGTCACCAAAGACAGCAAAGACTAATCGCCATTCAGTAGTTAGGGTTGCTAAACATTCCTGCCAGAGATCACCTCTCAGGTTATCAATAAAATGGGTCTAGAAGCTAATGCTTGTAAAGCTTGGCTGGCATTGTCATGGACATTTGAAATGCACACACAGCATTCAGCCTCCACTAGGGCATACACCACACTTTGTGACACAGTAAACATATCTAAGGCCATATGATTTTGTAAGGCTAGTTTTCTCAAATGACACACTTTCCCATTTAAGAGGCTCAAGGAATCATGTGTTGCATTCAACTCATGAGCAGTGTACAAAACCAAAGCATTTTTCTCAGTCTCAGTGACTACAGAAGCAGCTTGAGGAGAAAATGGCTAATGGGCAATACCACCTGGGAGTACGCTCTACCTGGCGTTGGGCTTTAAACACTTCCAGTTGGTTGGTCGGATTGCAAGAGTGTTCTGAACTGGAGCAGGCAAATAGGGCCATCCCCAGGTACAATGGCCAGTCCAATTTCTGGGTAGGTAAGGCCAGCCATGTGAGCCACACACCCAGGGGACCCCAGTAGGAACTGCAGCCCACACATCATTCCGCACCTCCCAGGAATGCCTTAGAGTCTGAGTCTGACACAGACCTGTTGGAGTCCAGCCCTCTTGGGCTTGTCCTTTCACGTTCTCAAAACAAAGGGGAGCTGGTCCAGCCAGATCCATGGCCTCAGCCACGAGCCACCCCTAGCCATCCCATAGGGAGTAGCCAACTAAAGGCCTGGGCTGGTCATAACACTGCTTCACCCCAGCATAGAAGTCAGTCCAGGTCGAGTTCCATAAGGGATATGCACTGTTCCCCTGGTGCTGTAACCGAGTCTAATTTGAGACAGAACCTGGAGAGGTGCACAATGGGAGGCCAGCAGATGTGCTCAGGACAACTTCAGTGTAGACCCAGTACATTGATTGGTCAGCCAGTGAGACATGGGTGTGCACCCAGTCCACTAAGGTGTTACTTTGCACCCTAGGGGCGAAAAGACAAAGCAGTTATTGGAACTAACAATGGCAAATCATGAACTTCAGGCAATATACAAGCACGTTTCTGGTCAGCCAATAAAACAGTGGCCAGCAGAGGGGGCCTTCCTGGGTGTCAATACCATACTTTTCATGCCTCCACTGGGGGTTCAGTATCTATTACACCAACAGAGGAGAACTCATAATGGACCATAAAGATATCACAAAGCTGCCACTTAGAAGCATTTTATGATCTGCTGGCCCTGGATATGTGACCTTTAAGATTGGGGTCCATGTCCTAATCACCCAGAGCACTATTTGCAAGATTTTTATACCCCTTGTGCCCCAGGGGCAACAAGGGCCACCCATTGCATGTGGGTTTTTTTATATAACCTTGCCCAAGTGGCTGTTTGCCCTCGTTCCAACCCCTCAGAGACAGGCAAGAGAATATTTCCTTGTTTTCCATGCCTGGTTTCAGGAAAACATCCTTAGTCTGTACCTGCAGCTAAATTGGGGCAGCAGTCTGGTGGAGTAACATTTCCACCAGAGCTGGGCCACCCCTCTGACTCCTCTCATTAAGAGTTGGGAGGACAGTCCACAGTGTTTTGTCCATCCCCCCAGTGTAGGGGTGGTAGCTGTGGTGTGCAGGCCCTGCTTTAAGAGACCAATGTACCATTCGATCATTCCGGCAGCTTGTGGGTGATAATCCACGTGGAACTTCCAGTCAATCTGAAGGTCTTGGGCCCATGGATGCACCAAGGCCCTTGTAAAATGTGTCCCCTGATCACTTTCAATGATCAAGGGTCTCCCATAAGCAGCACGGGAACTCTCCAGCACAGTGATTGCCACTCTCTGATCCAGGTGGCAAGCAGGGTATGCTGCTAAGAGTCCAGTAGCCATGTCCACACATGTGATGGCATATTTATAGCCCTCTGTACTAGGTAGGGGTCAAATTACAACAACCTGCCACTGGTCAGCAGTACCTGACCCTGAACCACGTGCCCACAGGCCGCCAGGGATGCTGTTGTGAACAGACAACAGAGGTGTCATAAGCTTCCAGTACCTCTGCTAAGGTGGCAGGTAACCACCAACCTTTTATAGTAGAGCAGGTGATCTTCTGCCCAGCGTGTAAGAAGTGATGGTATAGCCACTGGGCTACTTTTGTTTCTGATAGGTCGGTAGGCACAGACTCCAGGCATTGCACCTTGGCTAGAGTGTGAGCCTCATCATTCCCAGGGGAAGCAAGAAGTGCATGCCCAGTCATATAATATACAGTGATTTGTTCTCATGGCCCAATTCCTGTAGATCTTCCTAGAAGGCCTCTCACCATAATGGCATATGGATAACCATCCATTTATTTACATGCCACGTAGAGATCCATGTTAGCCACTGGTATACCACACAACTATCTGTGCAAATAGTCAGGGGCAGTGCTTCATTGGCAGCCATGAGCCACACAGCTCGCAGTCTGCCCACTGGCTACTCTGACCCAGTCCAGTGTCAAACCAGATTGTGTCTGTTTCTGGTTGAATTGCCACAGCAGTCCACATAGCAGGCTGGCCCCTGCTGGACCCATCAGTATACCACTCATCTGAGGAAATAGGTGCCCGCCCTTCATGGAAGGGGCTAGCTTTCTTTTCTATAGAAGCAGGAGCAGTAGATTTTTCATCTACATAGGTAATGGAACCTAACACTTCCTGCAACTTGGCCTGTGGGGAGCTAGTGGACAGAATACTTCTTTGCTACAGATAAACCCCCCATTTAGTAATATGGGTGTCTGAGCCATCCCACTGCAAGGGTTGGCTATCCAGTCTCTGACCCACCCTGCAATGGGGTAAGTGTTTCTTACTGTCCTGGGGCAGATCCTGTTATAACCTCCACACAGGGGGCTGGCCCCTGCTGGACCAATCAGTATACCACTCATCTCAGAGAATAGGTGCCTGCCCTTTACGGGAGGGGCTAGCTTCCACTTCTTCTATAGAAGCGGGAGCAGTAGATTTTTCATCTTCGTAGGTAACAGGACCCAACAGGGTAACTTCCCATAGGGTCAGATGCAAAGTAGTAAGTTCCCATAGGATCAGATACAAAGTAGTAAGTTCCCAGCTCATTTGTGAACCAGTCCATAAAGTCCACCACAGAAGGGACCACTGCATGCACTGGGGAAATGACATTACCGAGGTCCTGGTAATCCACCATCATTTCCCATGGGCCATCTGGATTCCTCACCGGCCACACGGGGGGTTATAAGGACTGTGAGCAGCCCTAATTATCCCCACCTTTTCCAACTCTCCTATTGTTGCCCTAATTTCCTCATGTCCCCTTGAGGGAAATGTTGTGGGGGAAGCAACTGAATGGGGAAGTTGCTTAGCATGTTCCCGCAGAATTGCTTTTACCACTTGCACCCTCGGGTGAAACTCTCCTGCAGTGGTGTGTAGCCACAGTCCTCAGAGGACATCAATACTCAGGATATGCTCAGGAATAGGGGACACATAAACAGTTTACTCAAGGGGTGGCAGTCATCCAATGCCCAGGGAGAAGTGTACAGCATTCACCCAAACTCTGTGTCCCCCATAGCCATCAGTAAAGGCCACAGGACTGGGGGACTTGTCAGAGTTTCCATACTGGAGCATGTACTAAGGCCAGGACCCACTGCAGATTTGTAGGGGACCAATGAATAGCCAATTCTACATGTGGCCTTTGGTCCCCATCTGTCCCCTGTAGACAGGTTCCTTGGCCTGCACCCTTTCAAATGACCAAAGGGTATCTCCTCCCTCTTTTTGGGAGATTGGCACAGCAAGCTGCTATTTTAGCAAGACTGGAAGGGCTTCTCAGGTGGTATCCACAGGCTTCCTCCTCACCACCTTCTGTTCAGACTGAAGAAAACATTGGTCAGCCCACAACTGTTTCCAAAGTTCTATAAGTAGGCGTCCGTCTTCCTATCAATCTCAGTTGGATCTACTCCAGCCCCTGAAAGGTCAGATAACATCTTTGTCCTGGTTACTTGCATGGGGACACTGTTTGACTGAGAGGGGAAGTGCAGGACACCCTCTTCTCTCCATTTTGCTGCCAGCAAGTCTCTGTCTCCCCAAACTCACCACAATCGTGGTGACATAGTGAATGCGACCTCTGACGTATGGGGCCAGGTTCACCCTGAGGGATCTAGAAGAGCAGAAAAGGGTATGTTACAACACTAGATCCCGCATCCCTGCCATAAAACGTTCATTGTCAGGGCCATGAGGCATTCAGATTGAACATATCCTGGCACATGCTCAACTCCCACAGGATTTGCACTAAGTGTGCAAAGGAATGCTATTTGCATGTCTCCTGCATCCATCCAGACTATATGAATAGCTGCTATGACCCACTCCAACAGAGAATGTGATCCCTGTGTTCTTCCATGCTGCCGGCTATTCTGTAGCCTTTTGCACATGGAGAGGTGAGTTGTGATAGAAGCTAACCCTTCTGTTTCATTATCAGTGCACATGATCCTATCCATCCCTAGATCCCAAACACATAAGAGCCACGCTGCTAAGGGCCCCCTGGGTCGTTGGCAAAATTGATTCATGAGATCAACCAGTTCAGCCTGCATATAGGGGCGATAAGTTGTATGTTCAACCATCTGAACAGGGCAAGCCAGATCTCCACCAGGCACCAGTGGCTGCTGCAACTTCATCTTTTTTAGCAGTACTGGGGAGGCTGCAGGAAACTCGATTCTTCTTGATTCCTCCGACTTGTCCACTACTGTCGAGGAAGGGTATCTCCATGACTCTGCCACTCAGAGGTCTTCCTTCATGGCACATATCCTAGCCTACAAGGCTTCCTCTCTTCCTAGAAGTTCATGTAACATTGCTGCATCATGAAGGGCAGTCTCCATCTCAGCTCACAAAACTGAAAGAAACACCCAGCCCACAGCCCCCATGGCTGGTAAGAGGCTGGGCTTTTCTAGGGTCTCCCCTACCAACTGCAGGACCTTCTCTACCCTATCGGCTGTGCCACTAACATCAGGCTACTTCTAGGGGGGAGCCCATGCTCTGAGGAGACTTGCCACTGGATACCATATGCTGTGCACCGGCCACCATTCCAGGCCCCCCTCTTGGGGTCCCAAAGGCTCTTCCATGTTCATACCATATGGTGGTAAATCCTTCCTAAGGCACCAATTGTCTTGCAGCCTGTCAAAGCTGGGCATACAGGATTCGGGCAGACAGAAAAAAATTTGCAGAGTCATGGGAATGCCTGACATGCCTATATCCAAGGGTGGAGCAATCCACACATGCCACAAGCTTCGTGTTGTGCCACATGATGTCCCAACTCCCTTATATATTAGATGCACACAGAGCCAGTAGGGTGCCAAGATACTATGTAACAAAGAGTGATTCTGCACATGTGGGCCCACTCTCAAGTTTATGGGAATATTGTTTATCTTAGTTGCCTGGACACCTGGGTGAGGGATCCTGATTCACTCCATTTTCCCTACAGGTACATTAGGTCTCTCTATGCCAGGATCAAAATAATAAAGTAGCAAAAGACAGGAGATCTGTCACCCTTTCCTGTTTCCCCATCATTTTCCAATTTTTAGGTGGAGGTAAATGTTAAGGAAAGTGTTTTTGATTAGAGATGTCATTCAAGAAGTCATCTGAAGAATATGTGACTTTGAATGCTGGGCACACAATACAATATACAGATAATGTATCACAGAATTGTACATTTGAAAGCTGTATAATTTTATTAACCAAGTTACCCAAATAAATGTAATTGAAAAAGAAGTGATCTATGTAAATGACATGTTTTGTTCAGAATAGCCATAAAACTCCACTTCTTTGATGAAGGAAATTAAGCCTGATGTGAAGGGGGAAAGTCTGGGACTAGAAACAGTATAACTGAATGAGAGAAAAAAGTTCTCAGGGCTGATTTCCTGGGGAAGGACCCTTTGGCCACAGCCAGCACAAAACTGTCCAGCCCTGAAATGCTGCCATCCCTGCTGCTGACTCTGTGGTGCTCACCTTCCTCTGTGTTTGTAATGCTAGTCAATCACAAACTAGGCTGGGCATCAGAATCATGTGGGATATGTTTTTTAAAGCATAGATTTCTCACGTTTATCAGAGGGTTACTGAATCAGAATTCTGATGACAAGGGCTCTACCAGTGATCCTGATGTAGTGAGCTAAGTATTGGCCCTATGATAGTTTTTGGGGATTGGTATATTGTTCAAGTATCAGAGGTTGAATAGGAAGAGGTTCAAATGTTGATCTTATACATAGTAGCTAGGGGATACTGACAATGAATTGAAATTCTCTTACATCAGCCCTGGCTGGTGTAGCTCAATGGATTCAGTGCAGGCCTGTGAACCAAAGGGTCATCAGTTTGATTTCTAGTCAGGGCACAGGCCTGTGTTGAGAGCTTGGTCCCAATTGGGGGCATTCAAGAGGCAACCACATATTGATGTTTCCCTCCCTCTTCCTCCTTCCCTTCCTCCTCTCTAAAAATAAATAAAATCATTAAAAAAAAGAAATTCTCTGACATCAGTTTCCTTTTCTGTAATAGCAGCAAAGGAACCTCCTGATGATGCTGTTTTGAGGGTTAATTGTAATTAATATGTGTACAAATTACCCAGCCCATTTGTGGGCATATAAGTGGCAACTATTCACAATCACCCTCATATTTATGTATTAATTTCAGGAATATATTGGGCTATGTCACAGAATAAACACATAAATACAGGATGCTAATATCATTTTGAATCAGGCATAATATATTGTCAAAGAGGGACTTTTTTTTGATAATATTTGCACCTCCTTTCCATTTGCCAGCTCTCCAAAGTCTACGGCCCAGTGTTCACTGTGTACTTTGGCAGGAGGCCCACTGTGGTGCTGCATGGATACGAGGCAGTGAAGGATGCCCTGATTGATCAGGGTGAGGAGTTCTCTGGCAGAGGAAGTTTGGCACTGGTTGACAAAGTTAACAAAGGACAAGGTAGGTGCCTATGTTCCCATATATGTTCAGTACTGTAGTGAGGGTGGAGAGGATGGACAACAGGAAGTTGAAGATCTCTTCAGCAGATCTTGGAAAATTGGCTCCTGCATGTGGCTGCCAGGTGTCAGATTACAACTCCTTGCCTAGCACCTCCATGTCAGTTTCTGTTTCCCCTCCTGGTAGGAGTCCTTTTCGGCACTGGAAATGGATGGAAAGAGATGCGGCGCTTCTCCCTCATGACCCTGCGGAATTTGGGGATGGTCAAGAGGAGTATTGAGGGCCGTGTTCAAGAGGAAGCCCACTGCCTTGTGCAGGAGCTGAGGAAAACCAATGGTGGGTGATTGTATACAGTATAGCTGACGTTAACAGACTGTTGTGTTTCCTAGTGATGTCCTTGGAAACATTTCAAGGGTGGTCAAATCTTTTCTATGAGTGGTGGTGTCAGCCCCCATGTGAAGCATGCAGGGTTGTGTGTTTATTTTCCTTGCATGTGCTCCCATGATTGTGCAGACAGTGTGGGTAGAAAGAAAGGGTCACTTAAATTTATTTTCTCTTGAACATGGTTTGATTGTTTTCAAATCAAAAATCACATAGAATAATTTTGAGACCTTTATTGAAAAAGTTAGGGAATATTGTCTTTCCTGTAGCATAAACACGGGTTTAATTCTAGAGCCTTTCACCAGGTGTTACTTCACAGGTAGAAATGTGAGAATGACTCACCACATCATCATGGAGCATGTAACAAGTGATGTGTGCTGTCATTAAATTTGCCTGTGTTTGTGTGCCCAGCTCCACAGACCTCTCTGAGAATTGCTTCCAGACTCCAGGCCTTTAGTTCTGGATGATAATGATGCCATCTATGGTTTTCATTGCTTAGGCATGTCTTCATGAAATTATCACCAATTATTATTTCTTTGTAAAGGCAGAACTATTTTCCCTGGCTGTTGTGGCTCAGTGAATTGAACACTGGCTTGCAAACCAAAGGTTTATCAGTTCAATTCTCAGTCAGGTTGTGGGTCAGGTACCAACTAGGGGACTTTTGAGAGGCAACCCCACATTGATATTTTTCTCCCTCCCTTTCTCCCCCTTTCCCCATCTAAAAATTAATAAATGACATCCTTTGGAACAGAGATAGCATTATTATCAACACGAGCATTAATTATTTTTGTTATCCACTATTTACAGTACTCATTTATGTATTTTGAATACATGCTACATTATGATTCTTCAAAATGCACAAACACCAAGTTATAAAATATTTTATTTAACTAATCTTCAATCATTATGAATAACTACTTACCCTGCCTTCTGTAAGTGGAATATGGCTCTCTTTTCAGTTTGCTAAACTTTGCCCTAACTTTACTGGATTTTGGTAATGAGTAATGGCAATTATTTGCTTTCCATGTCCAGTTGTAATGACTTGTAAACTGCTTGTCAAAATGATTCTGATTTATAGTGTGATTTACAAATTGCCTTTTTTTAAATACTTTTTTTCATATTAAGTGAAAAGAAAAACTGAAAATCATGTTTCACCCGTGAGTCACATACAGACAAAGAAATCCCCAAGACTTTTCAAATTATCCTCTACCTATCAGGCTACAATAAAAGTTGGTTTAAAGTTCACAGCCCTGTAATGTTCCATGGAGCCTGGTCTAGAAGCCGCTAACTACACGTTTCCTTTTATTCCATGTCCTTCCATCTCCTCCCCATGCTTTACATAACATTTATAGTACAGAAGACATACAGAAGAACAAATTAAAAATGAATAAAAGACTTAAATGTGATGTATGAAACCATAAAAATCCTAAAAGAAAACATAGTAGTAAAATTTCAGACATCACTTGTAGCAATATTTTTGCAAATATGAATCCTAGGGCAAGGGAAACAAAGGAAAAACAAACAAAGGAGATTATAATAAACTAAAAAGCTTTTGCACAGCTAAAGAAACAACCAACAAAATGAAAAAGGACTCCACTGTGTGGGAGAACATACTTGCTGATGATACGTCCCATAAGTTATAAATTTCCAAAATTTTATACAATTCAACACCAGGAAGTCAAAAAAGAAAACAAGAAACAATAAATGGGCAAAGCACAGGAATAGACACTTCTCCAAAGAGGACATGCAGATGGCAAATAGACATATGAAAAGATGCTCAACATCACCAATCATCAAAGAGATTCATATTACAGCCACAGTGAGATATCACTCACACCTGTCAGAATGGCCATCATCAGTAAATCTACAAACAAGTTCTGGTGTGGATGTGGAGCAAAGGGAACCCTTCTGCACCCTTGGTGTGAATGCAGACTGGTACAGCCACTGTGGAAACCAGTATGTAGTTTCCTCAAAAAATTAAAAATGAAAATGCCATTGATCCAGCAATCCACTTCTGGAAATATATCCTAAGAATTCCAAAACACTAATTCTAAAGAACATAGGTTCCCCTGTGTTATTTACAATAGCCAAGATCTGGAAACAACCCAAGTGCCCATGTAAGATGAGTGGATAAAAAAGCTGTGGTACATTTACACAATGGAATACTATGCAGAAAGAAAGAAGAATGAAATCTTGAATTTTGTGATAGCATGGATGGATCTGAAGATTATTATGCTAAATGAAGTATGCTAGTTAGAGGACAAATATCATATGATGTCATTTATATGTGGAATGTAATGATGAAAATACACTTTCAAACAAAATAGAAACAGAGGCATGGATAGATGAAACAGACTGACAGGTGTCAGTGGGGAAGAGAGAGAGGGCACCAGGTAAAAGAAGGTGAAGGGATTAGCCAAAGAACACTTATGCATAATACATAGACACAGTCAATAGTGTGGGGATGGCCACAGGAAAGGGGAGGTGGTGGCTGGGTGAAATGGGCAAAGAGGGGGAATGTGGACATCTGTAATGGTGTCAACAATAAAAATAAAGTTAAAAAACACATGAGATCTCTCTTAACAAATCATTAATTCTCTCTTTCTAAATATTGTTCAAGTACAGTTGTCTCCATTCTCACCCCACCACAGCCATACCCACCTCCCACCCTCAATCCTTACCCCCCTTTGGCTTTGTCCATGTGTCTTTTATACATGTTCCTTGATGGCCCTTTCTCTTCTCTCCCCCATTTTCTCCCTCCCCTCTCCCCTCTAGTTACTGTCCATTTGTTCTTTATTTCTGTGTCTCTGATCATATTTTGCTTCCTTGTTTGTTTTGTTGATTAGCTTCCACTTATAGGTGAGGTCATATGGTATTTGTCTTTCACTGCCTGCCTTATTTCACTTAGCATAATGCTCTCCAGTTCCTAGGTATTTTTTGATGTAATATAGATGGGATAGTTTTCTTAGTTTCCCTTTCTGATAGTTCATTATTGCTATAAAAATGCAACTGATTTCTGTATATTAATTTTGTATTCTGCTACTTACTGAATTCATTCTTCCATTCTAGTAGTCTCTTGGTCGAATCTTTAGGGTTTTTTATGTACAGTATCATATCATCTTCAAGTAATGACAATGTTACTACCTTCTTTCAATTTGGATGCCCTTTATTTCTTCTTCTTGTCTGATTGCTGTGGCTATGACTTCCAGTGCTATGTTGAATGAGAGTGATGAGAGCAGACAACGCTGTCTTGTTCCCAGTCTTAAGGGAAACACTTTTAGGTTTTGCCCTTTGCATATAATGTTGGCTGTGGGTTTGCCACATATGGCCTTTATTACACTGAAGTATGTTTCTTCTATTCCCACTTTACTGAGAATTTTTATCGTAAATGGGTGTTGGATCTTATCTAATGTAATTTCAGCTTCCATTGATCTGATCATATGGTTTTTCTTCTTCATTTTGTTTATGTGGTGTATCAGGCTTATTGATTTGCAGATATTGTAGGGACTTTGCATCTCCAGAGTAAATCCCACTTGATCATGTTGTATGATCTTTTCAATGTATCGCTGAATCTGGTTTGCTAATATTTTGTTAAGGCTCTTAGCATTGTTGTTCATCGGGGATATTGCCATCTAATTTTCTTTTTTTGAAGAAAACCCATTAATATTTATTTTAATACTGATTATGTAGTAATGAATTCCTTTAGCTTTTTCTTTTCTGGGAAGCTCTGTATTTCTGCTTCAATGTTATTTTGTGTTTTATTTTATTTTAAGTTTAATCCTTATTGTAATTTTTGCCACCACCGTTTAGTACCCTCATACCTATCTCCACCCAGCAATCACCACACTGTTGTCCAAGTCCATGGGTCCTTTTCCTTTATGCTCAAACTCTTCAATCCCTAACTCTCATCCCACTAGCCGTCTTCTGTTCCTCATCTGTGAGTCTGTCTCTGTTTTGTTTCTTAGTTGAGTTTGTTCATTAGATTTCACATATGAGTGAAATCATACAGTATTTGTCTTTCTCTGACATTCTTATTTCACTTAGCATAAAGTTCTCCAGGTTCATCCATACTGTTGCAAAGGGTAAAATTTTCTTTCCTTTATGGCTGAGTGGGATTTCATTGTGTAAATGTTCGATGGGCATTTCATCCACTCTTCTATTGATGGACGTTTAGGCTGCCTCCATATCTGGGTGATTGTAAATAATGCTGCAATGAACTTCTGGGTAATTATGTTCTTTTGAACTAGGGTGTTGGGTTTCTTCAGATATATTCTGGAAGTGGAATTACTTCTGGATCCATTTTTAATGTTATTTTCTGGATCAAAATCAGATCCATTTTTAATTTTTTTTTATTTTAATGATTGTTCAAGTACAGTCTTACTCCCAATCAAGCCCATCCACCCCCTCCCCATTTTTAATTTTTTGAGGCATCTCCACACTGCTTTCCACAGTGGCTGCACCTGTCTGCATTCCCAGTAACAGTGAGAAAGTGCACCCCTTCCCCCATATCCTCACCAGCACTTCTTGTTTGTTGATGTATTGATGATAGCCATTTTGACAGGTGTGTGATGGTATCTCATTATGGGTTTAACTTGCATTTCTCTGATGATTAGTGATGTTGAGCATCTTTTCATATGTCTATTGGCCATTCTGTATGTATCCTTTGGAGAAGTGCCATTCAGGTTCTTTGCTCATTTTTTATTTTGTTTGCATTGGCAAAGCAGGTTCTTTACTCATTTTTTTAACTCATTTTTTAATTGAATTGTTTGATTTTGTTTCTTGGTGCTGAGTTTTGTAAGTACTTTATAGATTTTGGATAGTAACCCTTTATCAGATATATTGGCAAGTATGTTGTCCCATTTTGTAGGCTGTCTTTTTATTTTGTTGATGGTTTTGTCCTTTGTGCAAAACCTTTTTAGTTTGATGTAGTCTTATTTATTTATTTTTTCTGTGTTTCCTTTGCTTGGGAAGATGTATCTGAGAAAAAGAAATATACAAGCAATATCTGAGATTTTGCTGCTTATATTTTCTTCTAGGATTTTTATGGTTTAGGGTCTACCTTTTTTTTCTTTTTAATTTTATTTTAATCATTGTTCAAGTACAGTTTTCTGTCCTTTACTCCCATTTCAGTCCACCCACCCCATCCTTCCCCACCTCCCTCCCATTTCCACACCCCCTAGTTTTTGTCCATGTGTCCTTTATTCTTGTTCCTGTATACCCTTCCCCTTTCCCTCTGAAATTCCCTCCCCTCTGCTCTCTGGTCTCTCTCTGGTTTCTCTTCAGATCAGGTCTAACTTTTATGTTTTTGATCCACTTTGAATTTATTCTTGTGTATGGTGTAGGAAAGTGGTCTAGTTTCATTTGTCTGCATGCATCTGTCCAATTTTCCCAACACCTTCTATTGAA
Source organism: Tonatia bakeri (assembly GCA_004024845.1). NCBI lineage: Eukaryota > Metazoa > Chordata > Mammalia > Chiroptera > Phyllostomidae > Tonatia > Tonatia bakeri. The sequence continues at coordinate 13,325 of PVIA01017608.1, forward strand.
TAAACTATCTTTAACCCATTGTATGTGCTTGCTTCCTCTGTGACTATTAATTGACTGTAAAGATGTGGGTTATTTCTGGGTTCTCTATTCCATTGATCTAGGTGTCTGCTTTTGTTTGTTTGTTTGTTTGTGAGTGCCATGATGTTTTTATTGCTATGGCCTTGTAGTATAGTTTGATGTTAGATAGTGTGATTCCTCCAACTTTGTTCTTCTATCTCAGGATTGCTGTTGCTATGTGGGGCCTTTTGTGTTGGTTCCATATAAATTTTTGAAATATGTGTTCTAGTTCCATGAAATATATCATTGGAATCTTGATAGGATTTGTGTTGAATCTATAGAATACTTGGGTATTATGGACATTTGAATGATGTTAATTCTTCCCATCCTTGAAGACTCTGTGCTTCCATTTACTTGTACTTTCTTCAGTGTCTTATAATTTTCCATGTACAGGTCTTTTGCGTCCTTGGTTAGGTTTATTCCCAGGTATTTTATTCTTTTTGACACAATTGTGAATGGGATTTTGAAAAGAATTTCTTTTCCTGTTAGTTCGTTTTAGGCGTATGAAACTGATTTCTGTATAATAATTTTGTGTCCTGCTACTTTGCTGAATTCACTTATCAGATTCTTGGTAGAATCCTTGAAGTTCTGTATGTACAGTATCTTGTCATGTGCAAATAAAAACAGTTTTACTTCTTCCTTTCCAATTTGGCTCCCTTTTATTTATTCTTTGTGTCTGATTTCTGTGGCTAGAACTTCCAGTACTATGTTGAATAAGGGAGGTGAAAGTTGACATCCGTTTTGTTCTTGATCTTCAGTGGGACACTTGCAGTTTTTGCCCATTGAGTATGATGCTGACAGTGGGTGTATCATCTATGGCTTTTATTTTGTTCAGGTGTATTTCCTCTATTTCCACTTTGCTGAGATTTTTTTATCATAATCGGGTGTTGGATTTTTTCCAATGCTATTTCTTATTTATCTATATGGAATGTATTTGTTTGTTTGTTTGTTTGTATTCTTGTTCAAGTAGAGTTGTTTACATCTTCACCCCAACCCATCTCCTCGCCCCACCATCCCCAAATCCCACCCTTGATCCTATCCCCTTTCGCATATTGTCCAAGTTGTTGGTATATTTATTCATAATATTTCCTTAAAATCCTTTGTATTTTTTGGTGGTGTCAGTTGTTATTTCTCCCCTTTCCTTTCTGATTTTATTTGTGTCTTTTCCCTTTGTTTCCCAATGAGTGTGGTTACATGTTTGTCTATCTTGTTTATCTTTTCAAAGAACCAGCTCTTGGATTCATTGATCTTTTGTATCATTTTTT
>PVIA01017609.1:0-15199 GCA_004024845.1 Tonatia bakeri
GATTGCTTTGGCTGTTATGGAGATAGAGGTTAACTCCTGACAGCCAAGGGGGGGCTTGGGTGCCACCGGAGAACTCGGCATGTCTCATCCTCACTGCCACCATCATGGGGTCACGGACATGCAATAACTACACCTGACAACCACGGGACCATTCTAAAGAGCTGTGGTCATTCAGTAAGCCCTGGGTTTCACTGTGGCTGGTGGGTTTGGGGCTCATGTTAATAAGGTGATATTTCAATCATAAAATGATATTGGGTTAATTTTAAATCCTAAGAACATTTCAATGATAACATAATCATCATATCATTTTAGGGATCTTTTAAAACGATATAATGGCGTGGATGCTATTCCACCTCCCGCCTGAAGCCCTCTTGAGAGAAAAAAGGAACGTGCGATTCCAGAAGACGCACCCTGAACTACACACTATGCCCTGGTCTGTGCCTCTCCTCCGTAAGCCTCTCTGGGATTAAAGTGCACTTGTCGTCGATTTGGGTTTCGAGAAACCCCATCTTTTTGTTCCTAATTTCATTTCCTTCTACGCAAATACCACTTATAATACTGCACATGCCATGCAGAGAAGAGTGGAAACATTGATTGCCAGCGCTCCAGACCAGTTTGCATGGCGATGCCAGCGGCAGGCGGCGTGCACTTTTCCCGATGGCCGTGAGTCAGCAGAGCCTGCAACCAGGATTAAATAGAAACAACCCCAGCACAGTGACAGGAGGTCCTGGGAGTTGCCAAAGTGGGCAGGGTAGGGCAGCAACTAGCCTGATAACCCGAAGATGCTGCAGAAACGGGTGTCTGTTATCTCAGAGATACTAAAGGAACAAAGTAGTCTTAAAGCAGCCCTCTGCGCTGTTCCGTGTGATTTCCCAGAGAAGGGCCACGGCCTCGGCTGTGTTACGGTAGCAATGGAGGTGAATTTCAATTTCAATCAATTCCTGCTGGACCCTACCCCTCCTCTCCCTTCTCAAGCCCCACTGGCTCGAGTCACCTGTGTACTTACAGGACCGGGACCCCCTTGCAGCACCTGGGTGGCACCTAGTGCATCACAGGTGCACGACTGCAGCTTTCTGGCTGAGTGGCAGCCTTGCCACCCAGTCTAGCGCTGCTCAGGGACACCGGGCCTGAGAGCAAGCCCCACTGAGCGCCCGGCATGCGGCGCCAGACACCAGACAGGGCGCCCTGTCGGGTGCTCACCCCTGACCCGCTCAGCGACCTCAGACTCACCCAGGGGTGTCCGGCCTGTGGCGCCTCCAGGCCGCCCTGGAAGGGGAAGAGTTGTCTTGGGCCCCACGTTAAATACACAAACACTGATGAAAACTGGTGGGAAGAGAAAAAGGTTTTAAGTAAATTTATGATTTTGTGTTAGGCAGCCACTTCAGTAGTTTGTCCAGAACCGTGTGGCTGTTCTACACTCTGTACTGGGGAGGGGTACTGAAGCCTCTTTCTACCATGCTTTTGTTACTCTGTTCTCAGATCATCTTGCCCCCCCACCCCCTTTTTCTTTCGTAAAACCCAGAACAAGCACAGGCAAAACAATCTGCAGCATTCTTTGCGTGTTCTAATCTTAGGTTCAAGTGCCACAGAAGGCCACACAAGGAAAGGGCCTTTAGCACAGATTGAAAAATGAGGACTTCCTACTTTTATAGCTGTGTCCCACTTAGAATCATTTTTCATCTTTAAAAAAGAAAGTAATCTCTCAAAATGCTAAATCAGCTTGCTTCTGGGTGAGCACCTCCAGCCGCCTCTTGCTCCTTCCACTCCCTGGCGCTGAAAAGGCTCTGACCTGGCCTCGCGCTTGCGTGCGCCGCCAACAACATGAGGCCGTTCTTTCTCATGGCCGTTCCCGTCCCTTTTAATGTTATTAGTGATACAGACGGGCCTCGGTAAGTACCGCAGTACATATTCAATTAGATAAAATATCAGTGCAATCTCAGGTTCTTCTGGCTTGTGAGAAAAGTTTGCTTACTCTGTTGATTTTCTCCTAATACAGTTATAAATTTCAGTTCGTTCTAAATGGAGGAAATGAGATCAAGCCTTTTATTTCCCATGTTTTTCTCCTCACAATCCCAGCATGCTGTAGAGGTCACCGGGACGGCTCTCGGCACTCAGTACCAATGGTACCGTTAGCTGCAGCTGTTCTTGCTCAAGTGCAAATGGCCTGCACTGCCCCCACACCACTTTGCTGAGGCTCCAAAGCGAAGCATGTGTTTCAGCAACAACTTCAACGTGTGCCCGTTGGTCTCAGTGGTTAGGGACAGGAAAATCCCCAGGGGCATAAAGGCAAACGGCTATGCGCACTGCCCCCTCTCAGCGTTCCGGACGCTATTTTGCAGCCTACCTAGCACGCAGTGGCAATGTGATCAGCCCTCGGACCCCGAGTGAAACAGAGCACCTGCAGACCACTGAGGGCCGTCTGACCGAGGGGCTGACTAGCAGGGTGGAAGCAGGCTTAGGGAACCCAGGAAGGAGGACAAAGGTGGTCCACAGGAGGGGCCCTGGCCATGCCAGGTCCCCGGGGGCAAAGGGGAGGCGCTGATTCTGAGAGCTGCAGCTGAGAGTGAGGTGCACTGGGAGGGGCCGTGGCCCATGTCGGGAACCGAGGTAGGACGGCTCTGCCAGCTGTGGCCTGGCAGGCCCAGGGCAGGCGAAGTGAATACCTGGCCCCATTCTCCTATGGCCAGTGCTTCCCACGGACTGGATCTCGGTAGGCAGGGCCTGGGAGGGCAGGGAGCTGTGGAAGCCACGCAGACCGTGGCCTGGAGCACTGCCATCCCCGCCCCAGGCCCAGAGCAGGCAGCCTGGAGGTGCAGCAGCTCCTGTGCAACAGGCCAGGCCGAGAGGCATTCCTCCCTGGCACGCGGCACCGCTCCCCCACGGCACCACTGGCGTCTGGGGCTGGTGCATTGTGTTGTGGGCTGTCCTGAGTGTGAACCAGGGGGTTCAGGAGCACCCTGCTCTCTGTCTGCTAGGTGATGATACGGCCTGCCCCAAACCCCAACCCATGACAATCAGAAATGCTTCCAGACATCACCAAGAGTCTCGTGGCGGGGCAGAATTGCCCCTGAGTGGAATCCCCAGGTGAGTGGGTTAAAAGGGGATTTGAGACCTTGCAGATGGCCATCCATCCACCCACCCATTCAGGGGAGTGTGGTGTTCGATGCTGGCTCACCTCTTGGCAGGAGGTGCTGGTGAGCCTTGGAGTCACCAAGGTCAAAGGCAGGACCTTGCTTTCTTATAGTTGACCATTTTACAGAGGAAGATGGACAGGAAGGCAGTTACAGTGAAATACGTGATGGCTCAGTGCTAGGACAGGAATTCAAGCACAGTCTGTAAAACCCCAGTCAAGATGAAGAGCTGCCAACGGTTCATTTTTCAAAAAGAGCTGTGACTCAGCGAAGGCGGGTTTGTTAGACGGACTACCACCGCGCAGAGTTTGTGGCATGGCTGTGTTGGGCTGCCGTGCACAGGGAGATGCGGGCACTGACAGGAGTCCTGACGACCAAGCCCTGTCTTGACGGGGAGACGGTTTTAGTTGGCTCACGGTCCAGGAACAGATACTTTCTGGAGCAAATAGCGAAGTTATTTCTGCTCTTTGCAGTGTTTTGAACAGGCACAGGAAAACACGCCTGGTCCCAGGATTACACAACCCGGAGACAGGGGATTAATTTGGTGTCGGTCTCAGAGTGGAGACAATGAATTAGCTTTTATTCCACCCCAGCTGTCAACCCGGCAGTCCTGGGTCTTTCATCCCTCCACGCGCCCTAGGGCGTTTGGTATTATTATTCCTACTTTAGAGGTGAGGAAAGGGAGAATCAGCTGCCCAAGGTCACAAAACAACGATGGCACTGGAAATGTATTTTGCCTGTGGGGATGGCGTGTTGGGGAAAGACTCTAAAAAGGAAAGAATTCTCTAGGTAACCTGCAAGTCAATGGGATTCTGACAATTGGGGAAGATGGGACAGGTGGGGACGGGCAGAATGTATTCAGGGAAAGGGGTTAGCAGGAGACCCCCGAGGCATGTAAGTAACTGGCTGGTCTTAGGGAGCCACTACAGTGTTGGGGGCCTCACCTGGGGGCTGAGGCACAGTAATTGGCGTCCCTGAGGGGGCCCACTCCTCTTTCTCGCTTCATTGTCCTTTAGGCCAAGTAGGCACTTCCAGCAACACTTCCACCTGCCGTTCGGGCGGGGAGACGCTCCCTTCTCTTTGCGGGCGGGTGCTCGGACCCCTGCCCTCTCTCACTGAAGGTGGGTGCGCACTCACGCACGCATGCTGCCCCTGCTCCCGCAGTCTCCCCTCAGCAAGTCCACCCCTAAAGGAAGGCCTGCGGTCCTCGGTGGCCTCCTCAGCATTCTACCCCAGCTCAGAAAAACGCTTCTGTCACGTTGAATGCACACCTTCGTGGATAAACTTAGTTAAAAAGTGAGTAAGTGACTACAGAAAATAAAGCATGACCCCTTTTGGGGGGAGGGGTGCTGGATGAAATAATGATCATGTCCGATTTTCCAGATTCCAAACATCAGTGCTTTCTTACTCCTTTTAAGGAACCAGAGTTTTGACAAGATTGCTGGGTGTTTGTTTTTGTTCCTTTTTAAAAGCATGTGTTTGTGATATTATTTCGCAGTAACCTGAACAGTTTTCATTGTTCGCTTGCCCCAGCGGTGGAATTCAGGAGAGTGAAAATAAGTCAGGTCTCAGAAATCGTTGTGTTTGAAAATCATCCTGAGTCTTCCCCGACCTGAGTCACGGAACAGAGGTCTCCCACCCACCCTGGTCTTTCACGCAAGTTCCTCCACGGGTCTCCTCCCCCCGCCCTCTCCCCTTTTCCTTCCCCGTTTGCGTGGCAGACACACGGAGACACCCACAGGCGTTGTGCCTCTGCTCACTTTGTCTCTGCTCGCTTTCTATCTCTCTTACACGCGTGTGCACGCACACGCGCACACACACACGCTACTTCTGGGCAGGTGGCTGACGGAAGGCAGCCTCTAGAAGCACAAGCTGGCTCAGTTCCTCTTGGCTGTGAACTCGGTCGAGGCTGAGTGCTAGTGGGGGCTCAGAGAGGTTCGGGCTGGCTGTATTGTTGTTCCCCTCCTGGGCTGCACTCTGCCTTCTTGTCCAGCGGTCATCTTCCGTCCTTTCTTAGACCCTTTGCGTTTCCTTGCCTGGCTGGATGATAGGTCTGCACGTTCATAAAGTGACCATGGCTGTTCATATTCAAAGTCATCGGTCTGTTACAAGCGTAACTAAAATCCCGATCAGATAATTGGGTGACAGCATGCCTACCCAAGGGTGATCTAGTCTGATTTATCTTTATCCTGAAGGACCAGTCCTTTAAGTATAAACCCTGTAGAAGTTCTAAGACACCAGGACGGTTCTCCCCGACAGCTTCACATAAGTGATGTCCCACCTGTGTTTGCAAAGGCAGTGAGAGACGGCCACCGGTAATTACCTGTTCAACATCAGGGCGAATTGTCGGGAGATTAGCTTTATATCAGTCTTTAGGGAGATAGTTCCCCCCCCCCCGAGATGTGGGTTCTTATCATCTTTATGATCTTAACTAAAGTGCTTCATCTCGCAAAGTAAATATATGGGATGCCTCTTTTTCTTTTCCTTAACGAACCTGCATTTTTAAAAAGCCATTTTAAACGAATTAAATTTTACAACTGCATAAGAAATCTGAATAATATTTGCCAGCTATTTTATTTACCAAAGCCATTGGAGACAGTTTTCTGTAAAAGCCCAGACAGTGGATATTTTAGGCCTTGCGGACCGTGCATAGTTTCTGTCGGAACTACTTGGCTCGACTGCCGCAGCCCAGAAGACACCATAGACGGAACACAAAGGCCTGGACCCAGCTGTGTTATTTACCGACAGGTATTGGCTGGGTTCAACCATGTAACCCTCCTCCGGCCCAGGAAATCAGCTTTTACAAAGAGTCTGTTCCATAGCTGCCCCATTACCCTGACTTCCTGTCACTTGGAAATGTCGACATGACGGGAATGATCTTCTCCTGAATCCCGTTTCCCATAAGGAGGCATGCGTTTCTTCTGCACACTCCATGCCCTGCGGTGACCGTTTTACCAGGGAGATGTGGACGTGGCTGCTCTAACAGAGACCTGCAGTTGCCGTGGCTGAAGCAAGGTGCAGGGTTATTTCTGTCACGTGTAGCTCCAGGGATCGCCCCGTCTTCACCCCCTCTGTGGCTCGCCACCGCTCGGTCTGCCTCGGGACCAGAAGGACGGGGAGAGAGCACAGCCCAGGGGCCGCTTGCACCACTTTGGCTCACGTCCCAGTGGTCAGCCCCCGGCGCAGTAGCTCCGTCCACTTGCCAGAGAAGCGAGAAACGGAGTACTTACTCTGGGCAGCTGTGGGTGCAAACGCCATCTCAGGGCTGCTTCTCCTGCTAGAAGAGTGGCAACTAGGTTTTTGCTTTAATCTTGTATTTACAGAGCAGTTATGGGTCTGAAAGGAGTTCCTTCCATCGTAAGGCGATATTCTACTGTATTTATGTGATAGATTATATGCTGGTGTGTGTTAGTTGAGACCAGAGGCTGCACCAAAGTCTTCAGCCAGATCTTGAGACACAAGTAACAAGTGTCTACAATGGAGACTTAGAATATTGCTTCGGAACTTACGCGGCAAACGTCTCGCCTGCTCTGCTGGTCTCCCTTTCTGAGCCCATAATAGACATTAGAAATAAACCATAACGTTCTTTCCCACTGAACTCAGACTTGGCCTTTGAACCCTCTCTGTACTGTTCTGGCCAGCTTCTGCCCATCAGGTGGGGTTGGCATGCCGTTGGCAGTTTATTCACCTTTCTTGGCATAAAGTGTTACTCTTCTGGACCCCCATCTAAGGAAACTGAAACCCCAAAAGATGAAGGGCACACAGCCAGCCAGTGGCAGCCTTGAAAGTCAAGTCCGGGAACCCCGGACTCCTGTTCTGGTACTCTCACTTTGCCAAAGTTGAGGTCGTAAACGACACAAGTAATTACAAATCAGTGATAATTAGGATAATAAGTGGGTGAGATTGGTTGATAATACAACTTTAATTTCTCAAGTTTCTCTTTCTTGCATTTGCAGACAAGAACCGACATATTTCATTTCTTGCATTTGTAGACAAGAACTGACATATTTCATTTTTTAATATAAGTGAAAGGTATCCTTGTTTCAAAGTTTGGCTGCTTCCAGAACTTTTCAGATTTTATTAAGTGGATTTAACGTTGTGAAAAACAGGATTGGAAGGCTGCATTGTAGGACGTTCTCATTCTGGTTCGGCTCTAAAGAGTGGTGCAGCTGTTCTAATAACAATACCCTGGCTATTCCTGCTCCACTAAGAGGCTTTTGTGTGAGATCCAAAGTACGGATTTTTTTTGTAGACCATTTGCCAGATTAAGTTATAATAGAAATTTTGAATTCTTTGCAGTATACGTTGACCCAAGGGTCTATCAGGTCGTGGTGCCTCTCATTTTATTCAGATCCCTTTGTCTGCCCAAAGTCACTTCTCCCCTCGCAGGCACGGGGAGAAGCGATTCAGCCTCGCTGGTGTGCACACGGCATCCCAGCAGGTGCGCTGCCTGAAAACCCCCGTCCAGGGCAGGGGGAGGTAGATTATCTCATTCTGTCAAAAGCAGAAAAAGAAAACCCCAGCAAAAATAAATTCAAGAAAGAGAGAGCCATCATAGAGAAAGCAGGTCTCGTGTGTACACCTAAGAAAGTGTACTTTTTATAAAAAGAGATTTTAGAAGACTAAGCCAGTCTTCCCATTAAAACTGTGAGTCCCCTAACACCAAACACTACGGCACTTTCACAGGACGGAGAAAATGGGTCTGCTGCAACAGACCAAAGAAAATTAGATAGGGAACAATTTTTTTATTTAACTATGAGATTAAAACATTTGAAACACTGAAGAATTTTCTGCATTTCCAAATCCTTCTGAATAAATAAGCAACTACTACACGCCCATGCTGCTCTCTCAATTGGTTCATTTATGCAGCAAATACTTACTGAGCATGTACTCTGAATTAGATATCACGCTACCTAAGATCAGAAAGGTCAAAGTCAAAGCCCTTAGAAGCCCACTGTCTGCTGTCCGTCCGAGACAAGCAAGTGAGCAAATGATTTCAGCCCGACAGTGACCAAGTGCCATGGCGGCAGCAGGCCCTGTGTGAGTGTGGACAGAAGAGACAGCATCCAGCGGGAACAGAGGCTAAAGCCGCGCGGGGAGCGGGTGAGGGGGTGAAAGGGCTGGGACCCTCGGCTGCTCCGTGGGGCAGGGCAGTCAGGAGAGGGACTGGGTTGTGCTCAATAATGGGGCAAATATCGGGGGCCTCCGTCTGGCTCCGTCACTGTGCAAGGACTCTTCGTTGCAGAAATGGGCGGAGCTTCGTTCTGGTCCTTGAGGGATGAACAGAGCAGGCCCCCGTTGCAGATGAATGTTCCAGGGTGTTCCGGCATGTTCCGGGGTGTTCCGGGGAGAGTGTGGCAAACGCAGCAAAGGGGGAAGTGTGCGGTCTCGTTCGCTTGTGTGCGTTCATTCACAAAGATGCGAGATGGGCTCTCGGGAGCCACACCTGTGGAGGGGGGCAGGCTGGCGACCACCCGCCCGCCCGCGAGGCCCATGCGGTTAAAAGGCAGCAGCGACAGGTCAGACGGTTACGGCGGCCTGGGCACACCGGCAAGTGCGACGTGTCATCCCCCGTCCCGAGGCCCGGAGAACCTGTAAGGCAGACGTGTCCTCACTGCAGAGACAGGGAAGCTGCACTCCCCACCAGCGCCCTGCGTGCTGGTCTCGCGGCGCGTGGGCTCTGCACTTGCTTCTCCAACAAGGAGCTCGTCTCCAGTGACTTCTCCAGGAAGACTGATTACCTGGGTAACAGGTCCTCGGAGCCCTGCCTCTCTGCGAACAGTCCTCCCCTTTCAGAAGCGGCTGACGACGCTTCTGTGGACAAGTGCTGTCCCACACCTGCTTCTGCTGACCCCTCTGGAGCGTGAACCCTTGGGAGCCGGCAGTGTGAGTGACGGCTGGTTGGTGAGGCCCTCCTGGGGTTCCTCCTTAGGCCGCCTATTTTTCTGTTGGAATCTTACAGCTTTTTAAAAATATTGAAACAATACCAGCGGTCTCTTCAAAATTAAACATCTTCAACATACAATCACAGCAATCCCATTCCGTGGGATTTGCCCAAATGAAAGGAAGCCTTCTCTTCACACAAAAACCTGCACGGGGATGTTTATAGCAACCTTGTTCATAATGGACCAAACTTGGATGCCACCAAGATGTCCTTCAGTAGGAGAATGGGTGGAGGAACCATGGTCCGTCTAGACAAATAGAACGTGACTAGAAAGAAACGAGTTAAGACCTAACCACGCACGGGGGAAGCCCAAAGGTGCGTCATGGAGCGACAGGAGCCCATCAGAAGGGGCTGTGGGCAGAACTCTGAAGATAAGGAAGGGTGGGTGGGTGCCCGGGGCGAGGAGGGGTGAGGCGTGGGCAGGCAGAGCTCGGAAGACTTTGGGGCAGTGAAACCGTTCCGTGTGGCCCTGTAATGGTGGACCCACGCCATGACACACTTGTCGGAGCCATAGAATGTGCAGCACCGAGAGTGGACCCGAACTCAAACGATGGACTTGGAGTGACACTATGTCCCTGTGCGTCCGTTGATGGGGACAAAAGGACTGCGGGGGTGTGGGATGCTGATGGCAAGGGGAGGCTCTGTGTGTTTGGGGCAGGGAGCACATGGAAAATCTCTATTTCACTGCTTAGTTGTGCTGAAAACCTTGAAGTGCTCTAAAACACAGTTTATTAAAGAGAAAACAAGACATACAAACATTCCCTGTACATAAAAATAGCTCACTAGAAAATCCATATTTGCCTGCCACATTCTCTCTCTGTAGGTATTTTAGCAGAAGGCCGGCAGCAGTGTTTGGAGGAAACCCAGTTGACTGTTGTTCTCAGCCAGACCTGCACGTGGGCTGCCGGGGCCATCTGCACTCTGATCCGACCTTCACTCACTGGAGGACGCGGTGCGTGCCGTCGGGGAGAGGTCTGCATGCTCCCTCGCTTGAGTTTGCTTTCATTTTACCCACAGACCTTCGGAGAAGGGGGCCGTTGAATATATAGCATCCTCACATCATTTATGAGTTGTTTCCTGGGTAAGATTTACCAGTTCATTTCAGATTAAGGTTACTACACTCTCACGGCCAGCGGATGAACTGTTTCAGTGACAGATGTCTCTGTCTTTGCATCTTCTCCTGGACCCTTGCACCTTTCACCCCTGAAAATATGTGGCATTTCTCTCCCAGGTTAGTTTTAACATCTTTATTCAGATTTAATGCAAATCAATTCATTTAAAAAACACAATTTGTGCATGTGACCCCCTTGTCAAAGATGTGGTGGCGGAAGGAGACTAGACTTTGGGGTGGTGAGCACGCAATAGAGTGTACGGGGGGGCACCCGAAATCTGCTTATTAATTTATATATTAATGGTAGCCTAGTGAGTTTAATAAAAATAACACATACAGTTCAATGGGTTTTAATATACTCAAAGAGTGGTGCCACATCGCCCAGATGTAATGTTGAAGTATTTTATACCTCTGAAGGGATATTTTGTTCATCAGGGACACTACTTCTCTAGCCCGAGGCAAGTTGTAATATAGTTGGTCTCTCTAGACTTCTAATGTGTATGGGACCATAATCTGTGTGTCCTTTTGTGATTGGATTTTTCACCCAGGAGAATGTTTTCCAAGTCGCTCTGTGCCATATGGCTCTTACGTTTAGGTTTGTAATCCATTCTGAGTTACTTTGTGTGTGTGAAGTTGTCCAGCTTCATTACTTTGCATGTCCATCCCGTTGTTCTAGGGCCGTCGGAAGTCTGTCTTCCCTCTCGGACTCTGTTTGGTAGCCTTGCTGAAATTCAGATGGCTGTGAAAACATGAGTTTATTTCTGGACTCTCAATTCTGTTTTGTTGACACATGCTTTGCAAACACCCTCATCCTGTTTCAGATTTCAGGGAAAGCTCTGTAAGGCACCGTAAGTGTGAGTCTAGCTGGGGGTTCTGCTGATGCTCCTTCTCTTGAGAAGTCTCACTTCTATTCCTAGTTTGGGGGTTTGTGTTGCAAATGGGGGTTGAGATGTGTCACGTGACTTTTCGCATCCATTGGGATGACCGTAGTGTGTTTGTCCTTCAGTGTTTTGAAAATGGTGTATTACTTTGATTGATTTTCCATCTGAAGCCAACTTTGAGTTCCCGGGCTAAGTCCCACTTGGTGATGGTTAATAATCTTTTATATGTTGCTGAATTTAGTCTGCTGGTATTTTGTTGGACATTTTTACATCTATATTTATAAAATATATTGGGTTTTAATTTCCTTTCATACCAATGTCTTTTTACTGGTCATAGAGAATGAACCGAGAAGTGTTTTCTTGTATTTTTGGCAAGAATTTGTGAAGGATTGTTACTGATTTTTCTTTAAATGTTTAGTAGAAATCATTGGTGAAGCCATCTAAGCCTAGGCATTTTTTTTTGTGATAAGTTTTCGTAGTAATAATGCTGTCTATGTTACAAGTCCTTTGAAATTTTCTATTTCTTTTTGAGAAAGTTTTGGTAGTTCGTGTCTTTCTAGCAATTTGTCCATTTCATCTGCATTTTCTTACTGTATTTTTATTTCTGTAACATTAGGTTATTGATTTGAGATCTTTTTTATTATAAGTATTTACTTACAGCTGAAAACTCCCCCCCAGCACTGCTTTCTCAGCAGCTCGTGAGTTCAGGTACACGGTGCATTCCTGCCGAAGTGAGGCCAGCGCAGCAACGGAGAGCAAATGGCAACGAGATCACAGGAGTCCTAAACAGTCGGTTTCATGGACACCAAGATGAAAAATATTTTGAGGAGGAGGGAGGGCTACTTCCATACAAAGCTGTTCAGAGAGTAAACTGAGGTCGGAGAGGTGAAGATTTTCCTCGGTTTTATAGGCATCACCGTTGACTGGTTACGGGCAGCCCTGTGTGGTTGGAGGGACAAACAGAAGCCCTACTAATGGGGACAAAGAGATTCCCGGAAACGAAACCATGTGGGCGCTGAGTATGAGAGAGCTGTCATCCTCTGGGATGCGGAGCAGCAGCCTGGGAGGGGCTGTCGGCTCCCAGGATCCCGGGAGCGTTGCTGAAGTTGGGGACCTAGAACGTGTCTGCGTGCTGATGGGAGTGGGAAGCAGGGACGCCACTGATTCGGGGGAGAGCCGCGGGAATCCTGGAGAAGTGTCGCAGGGATGCGACCTGCAGCACACACGGCCCACTTTTGGTGGAAGGGCGGCATCTCCCCCTCTGTTACCAGAAGGAAGGCGGGGTCTACGGGTGGAGACGCAGGTACAGGTGATGCTGGGAAAATGAGAGAATTCTTGCATGATTATACCCCCTTCTCAGGGAAATATGAGGTGAGGTCAACAGTGAAATTCGTAGCTGGTTAGAGGGAATATTGGAAGTCAGAAAGCAGATGAGCTGTGTTAAATTGGAGAATGAGCAAGATTTACTTCTAGGCAGCACATTAGACTCACCGGCTGCTGTTGGTGCCTGCTTTGAATTGTAAGGAGCCTGGCTAGCGCAGCGGTGCTCATTTCCGCAGGGGCAGGCTCAGGGCAGGCAGGCAGTTGGAGTGGAGTTGTTTGTTTTCCCAGGTTAGCGGGTACAGGGTCACACAGCAGTGATGTGCTGAGTGTGCTCTGCCACATGCTCTCGGGGGGCACACGCAGACATGCCCCACTCCCACGCACACTGCACTCCCACGTGCATCCACACTCACACGTCACATTTTATACACACTCACGAGCTCTGTCACACCTAGTTCTTACAATAAGCCCCCAGTGGCGTCTCTCTGCTGTTACGGAGCTATCTGGACACGGAAAGGCACTTGTCACTTCCTCGATGCAAACACTTCCCCCGGTTCTTCGAGTGTTTTAAACACGATCAGGAAGGAAAGAAGAGCCCTTGTTAAGATTCTGCTTTCCACTGGAGTCACCCCTTCATGAGGTTTGCCTTTGCTGCTTTTTCCTCTAATATCCGGCTCACTGCGGTCAGTCCTGGCTGCCCCGGGGGCTCCCCACACCAGGCGTTCTCCCGACTTCTCTGCACGCCCCCGCCACTCCCTCACCCGTGCAGCTGGAGCTCATGCTGTGCACCACACTAGCCGTGTGCCTTGCTGTGTGACGGTGGGGTAATAGCGATTTATCGTGAGCATTAAAAAGTGTAATTCGCGGAAAGTGCCCGGTTCCACCCACGCAGCGTGTGTTCAGTAAATGCAAAACTGACCTTTTCCTCTTCTTTCATCTCAATATCTCTTTCCCTGTCTTGCCTGTCCTGGTTGTGTTTTCTCCAAGATCTTCATTCAGTGAAGCCTTTTTTTTAAACTAGTATAATTTAATTAATTCTCAAAGATAAAAGTTTAAGTTTAGTGGGGCTCCTCTGGAAATAACGTCAGAGGCTGCTGTGGACTCCGGCGGGGGTTCGGGCGGGTGCGAGAGCTGTGCCGGGCGCCTGTACTGGGGCATTCTGTGCGTACAGACCACACAGAAGAGCGGGCAGCCACCACCATGCATTCAGCGATCACAGTGGACACAGAAACTCAGATTACCTTCGTCCTGTTGTTAGAGAACTTCGCGAGTGAAATGAGTTACCAGGCCCCTTGGAATAGTTTAGAAACATCACAGGTTTGGGCTGTAGCCAAAGGTTCTTGACACTGGGACAGAACAACACGATGACATCAGAAGAAGGTTGCGTGACAGGGTGTTTCTTTAGACAGCATTCCCTTGGGGACGCAGACAAGACCGTTGTGCTCACGTCGCTTTCGGCGGCGGTGACGTTGGCAGTTGCTCCAGCTGTCCGAGTCCCGAGTGGTCCGTCGTGCTTGGTCCCTAAGGACAGAGGGTTTCAGGTAAATGTCACCTCGTTAACTAGCTTGTTTTTCCGGCATTGATTGTTATTCGCTGCTCTGTTTAAAAGAATATTAATGACAGCGTCCACCCCGGTTGGGGGTGGAAAGTCACAACGTGAACGTGCTCCTGATTGTCATGAGCTGTGCCATGGACACACCGGCTTTCCCCAACGTGAGGCAAAGCCGGGACGCTGTGTGTGGATCTTTTCCAAGTGCTGCCTTTATTCCTCAGTGCTTAGGGATGGTAACAGGGTACCTGTCTCGACGATTTTCAAGTGTGCGTGCTGGTGAGCACGAGCTGCACTGTGGGTGCTCCCTGTGCTGGCCCGCCATGGGGGCCAGTCGTCACCCGTGTGGGGCGTCGTCGGCCACCCCCCGCAGTCCTGGGGCTTTACTCACTGGGAGCCGTGTGCCTGCGGTTTTGGTGTTTGGGAAGCAGCAGACTGTTTTCTTAATTCTCATAAACCGAACTCCCCCCTGAAGACTCATTATGAAAGGGCATGTTGAAACGTGCAGTGTCATGACGAGGTTATTGCTTAGTGATAAGCAGCAAAGGGAGAAACACGTTTCTGACAGTTTCTGACACGGGAGCGTAAGAACTCACCCTCAGAAATTAATGAGATGCAGGAGGAAGCCAAGAGGGTAATAGACCATCTCGTTCGGGCAACTCGATGTGGGCTTTCGACGGGATGCGATTCTTTGCCAAGCAAAGGCGGCCGTTCTCACGACCAACAGCTTCTCACTGCGGCCGCCCAATGAAAATGGAGCGGGCGCTCAGCGACCAACACTGGACGACTACAGAACCTTCTGACCCCGTGGAAACTGCATGCAGTTAAATCAACAGCTAAATATTTAGTTTTTCTCATGAAGGACAGTCGTCAGTCTTTTTTTTTTTTTTTTTTGAGATGAACTATTTAAACAATCAGCTGTAAGGTAAACTCACCCACCCAAGCAAGTGAGCTTCCTCTTTGGTGTTTATTGTTTCTGTCTGTCTGTTGACTCTTGGCACCCCCATCCCCGCTGCTGGCCCACACCTGGCCTGCTTGTGATTCTCCTGTGCCCGTCCGTCTCCATGGAAACAGACTGCTGGGAGGGAGGAGCCCTTCGCAGTGCCCAGTCATGAACCGGACTGGACTCTCGGTGGGCACGGCCTCTCTCAGTCTGCAGGGCAGGAAGGAGCGGCCCCCTTGTCTTTACAGAACCTAAATGGGTTGGGGACCTCCGTTCCTCGCTCTGGGGGGGTTCTGCAGGTGCAGCTGGGTCAACCC
>PVIA01017610.1:0-15213 GCA_004024845.1 Tonatia bakeri
GTCTTGGCTCAGAAAGAGACAGGTGCCTTGCAAGAAACGTTGAAAATAACCAACCACATGTCATGTTTCTTGCTCATCGATTCTGTACACGGTGCTAAGAAAACCCACCAAAACCGAGAAGGAAGACATGCACAGCTTGTACGTACATGGTACTCTGCGGTCATTTTCTCCTTTAATTCCATCGGAGGAAAGTCCGTTACTATGGAAACGTGATTGACACAAACGAGCCCAGCTGGGGAAGCAATGAACCCACTCTGGTCTTTCCCCCCACCCCTCTCTCTCTCTCTCTCTCTCCCCCCCCTCAAAAAAGCATTTGACTGACCAGCATGGTGCGTCACTAAGTCATAAAGCCTCCCCAAAAAGAGTTCAGTCTGCCCAAACCTAACTGTGTTTTGGATCAGTAATTGTTGATAATGGACCACGCGCACACCCACACACTGCGCTAAAATTCAACTGCACCCTCTCGCTTGTCACCATCCATTTTCCATCATATCCTCACTTGAGCTCACTTACATTTCTCCCTTCTTTTTCTGGGGCTGATCTCGGGCAGAATCAGTCGTAAAACCAGCGACCTGTGCCCTCCTCCAGACACATGAACACACTGGGTCCGGGTCTGTTCTCTTCTCTCGCCTCTGCTACTCGTATTTCTGCACATTACTCCTTAAAGATTCACCCTGGCCTCTCGCGTGCTTACAAGGCAGACCTTTGTCCTGAGACGCCCAGGAAATGTAACCCGAAACGCTCCTTTACGGTGAGCTATGAGCTCGAGACGGCCAGGAAGCTTCCAAAGCCCCCTGTGGAAGCATGAAGACTCACACAGTCCTCACGCCTGGTTTCCATCTACAGGGCAAAGCTCATGCAAAGGAGGTCAGCGTTTTTTAAAATTAATTAGCGCTCTGCCTCTTGGTGAAAAAGCAATGAGTCGTCTGTTTTGCTGCAAACAGAGGTCTTTCTCTCTCTCTCTTTTTTTTTTCCTGTCATTTTCTGGTCAAGCAGATGGTTCCCATTGAACAGGGTGCTTGCTAAGGGAGTGGAGGTCTTTGGGGAGTTTCCTGAAAAGGGAGTTTCGTGAAATGCACCCCGGATCTGAGTGGGTGTGCCGAGGAGAACGCCACACGAAGCACCAGGGTGACGTCTTTCTCTCCTGCGTCGTCCTGGAAGACAGTATGCCCAGGGGTCCCCGAGAGGCAGCTGTTATCCCTACACAAATTCGGACGACTGTCCCAGAACCTGCTGGCCAGAGCAACGGCAACGGGCCTCTGGCTGCGGCCAGCTGAACTCCTCCATCCCAGGAACTGGAACAGATTTGGAGAAATCCAGGATTCAACAAAACAATAGCAGGAAATTCCCTGAGGTCTGCCCAGTGTGGCTCAGCTGGTACGAGCATCCAACCACACACCAGAAGGTCACAGGTTCAATTCCCAGTCCGGGCACACAGCTGGGTCTCGGGTGCGATTCCACAGTCCGGGTGAGAGTGAGAGGCAACTGATCGGTGTTCCTCTTTCAAATCAATGTTCCTCTCTCCCTCACTTTCCCTTCCTGTCTCTCCAACATCAATAAACATAACCTCAGTGAGGATTTAAGGGGGAAAAAAAATACAGGACTGAGTTCATTTTCTTGGAAGCCAAAGTGTTCCTTCTTGGAGAGGATTTTTTTTTTTTTAATCTGAAAGAGGAATTTAAGGCCGTACAGTGTAAACTGATACACAAAATATACAAACACAGATGCTCGGCCGGGTCGTCACCGTTAGAACGGCCTCACGATGGATACACATCTGTTTGCCTGGAAACAGTTGGGAACCTGCTGTGTTCTTACGGCTGCTATAAAATAGCAGCACGCGGGAGAAGGAGAAACAGGCTCTTTCCTTATTTTGCCAATATTGCATCTTGCATTTTGTGGGGTGCGTTTTAGGTAAATGGGTTAAAACGCGTCAAAAATACTCACATCCCCGGACGGTAAAAAAACAAAGCAAAGCCCGTATGTTTTCACGTCCCTAGAATTTAGCATATATTCTGTATCATAGAAAGTTTCGATTAACTTATTAACGTGGAATGTAGCATAAAGGGGGTTATGTAACAGGTACCCATTATAACTGGCTTTTTTACTCAACCATAATCCTATAATATTATATAAATGATATTATCTAAATAGATGGCTGATCCTTTTTAAACAGCTGTATGCCGTACCGTTGAATACCTTTATTCTGATAGATTTGTCTCGTCTGCCACAGATTGGTATTTATGTTGCTTATCTGTATTACAGTATTACACACACATCACCATACGTATCATAGCCCCGACATTTAAAATGTTCCCTTGCTTTGCATTCCTACGAGTGCTATTTGCTTTCTCCAAGAGATTGTGCATTCGGAAGGTTGTTTTTCCTTTGCCCACTGCAGAAAAAGCCGTACACAGGGACCCCCTTTAATAGGAAGCCAGAGCTGCCGGCCCTGAGGAGACGCCTCAAATCGGTGGGTATTGAAACAGCTGTCTGCAAAAGTGACAGGGAAACAGACAGGGTGACGTCTGGACGCAGGAGCACAGGGCTGAGCATGAAACTCGCCGTGGAGAATCGGCGTCACGATGCCACATCATCTGCACCCACAGCCACGCCTCCCTGCTGGGGGTGTCACTGTCCCCTCCCCTGTCTCGTGAGTGCCACTTTTTTGTCCCCTCATCATGGGGACCCCGTGTGGGCTCTTGCCTGAGACATCCCTTCCCCGGTAGCTATCCTTAATTAATCCCAATAAAGGCGGCCGCCTCTCCCTTTGAAAGCTTTTTATTGTTCGGTTAGCACTGTCATTGTATGCCAGAGCGGGTCTCTGAAACTACCCTTTTCTCATGGGCGTTAGGAAAACAAGATTGGGGGAAAGGTGTCCCGGATTCTGGAAGCAATGCTCATGTATGAGCTGCTATTACTGCTGGGAATCTACCCTTTTCCACTTCCCCCTTGTGTATCGTAAATATATAGATAGATGGCCACACACTGAATAAGACATGCATTTAGAGGCTGAGGTTTTCGAGTCACGTCCAAGTCCACTTTGCTACAGCTTTGGGATTCATTTAAAGCTGGGTAACCCGAGGTTGGCTTTAAAATTATCCCGAGGGTCCTGGCTGGGTAGCGTAGTTTAATTAGAGCATCGCCCCAAAGGTCAAGGTTGCAGGTTCGATCCCCGGTCAGGGCACGTACAGGAATCACACACATATCCAGGGCATAGCCAGGACATGGGACAACAAATCGATGTTTCTCTCTCCCTTTCCCTCTCTCTAAAATAAATTAAAAAAAATATCTGGGAGCTGCAAACATGTTTTCCAGGAACCAGAAGCCTAGGATTTTAGGGGTGGGAGATATTAGTTGTGAACGTAGGAAGCATGCAAACCTGTAGAGAATTTCTGTGAATCTATTTGGGCCAAACTGATGACAACTGCCAAAAAAAAATCTCCATTTTTTTGCAAATCCATTTCTAAATGGATTGAGAAATGCTCCGGAGAATGGCAGTTTTAGTGCCTTTTTTTATGCTTAATGCATTTTAATAATCCAAAGAGAAGCTATCGGGGGTTCCATGAAATCCACGGGTAATCCATGAGGGAGAACAATTCTATGATAAGATCATCTGTATATTGTGTTGTGTGTTACCCATACAGGTTGTGGACTCACGGCATGCAGGAATAAATTCTAATGGTGTCCAGCAAGGTAACCACGTAAGAAAATTCTCTTTGAATCTCAGGCATAAGGTCAACTGGAAGACGTCTTTTGATCCTTCCGAAATCTGAGGACTTGGCCTCACATTGTCGTGTCTTCATTCTTCACCTGCGAATTCTTGTGGGTTATACATTTCACGCTTCATTCTGTTACTTACACCCACTGAACACTACCTGTCTGTCACGTCTCTGCCATCTGTCATCATCTATCACGTATCTATAATCATCCATCCGTCACCTACTCATTATTGATCTATGTATCTATTATCAATTACCGAGCATCAACCATCTACTTACCTATCTACATCATCATCTACCCATGATGTATCATCGCCCTGTACCCACCATTCTCATCTATCTATCTGTGATCAATGATATACCATCAATTATCTATCTATTGTCAATGCTATACCATCAATTATCTATCCATGTACACCTGTAAGCTTTCATCACTTGCCCTACTAATTATCTCTCTATCTATCTGTCTATCTATCTATCTATCTATCTATCTATCCATGTACCTTCCTGTAAGGTTTCACCACTTTCCCTGCTTCCTGCTTGGGCCTGCTGATGGGAACCCCCCTGGCCCCTGCCTGTTCCACAGAAGGAGCATTTGCAAAAAGCCCAGGTTCCCCCCACCTCAGGAAGCGACCGGAGCCCCTGGGCGCTGACTCAGCCGGGCTGCGATTCCCCGGGGACTTGAAAAGCATTGCCACGTAGCCCTGCAGAAATAACAAGGCAGTCTAGATTTCACCCACAGGCTCACGCCAGCTGGGATATGCATTAACCAGAGGCAACGGTGAGCTTGCCATTGGTCTGGCATCAGTAAAATGTGCCCTAGCTCTTCCGTGTGTGTGTGTGTGTGTGTGTGTGTGTGTGTGTGAGAGAGAGAGAGAGGCCCTTCCATACTTTCATCATCCCTTTTTCACACGACTCTCACATTGTTCCTGTAAGGGTCATTGACGCCCGGCGGATGATGGCATAGCCATCTGTTCGGAATGTTTTCGGCGTGTTAACGACTTCCCCGCATATTTTCACGGCACCGCGGACGGCCATCGGAGTAAAAGAGTTTACAGTCTGGATCGTTACCCTGTTTCCAAAGCACCAGTTGCCTGACAGCAGTGGAAGGGGAAAAATGTTGATCATGGGAGTGGAATTTCCGCATGGTGCTGTTACCGTAGGTGGCTGGCTAATTGTTTATAAATAAATATATATATAGTGAGCGAAGGGAATTAGACACCGAGCTTAATAAACTGGGGATCATCAGCCTGTTTGCTGCACCAGCAAGCTACAGCCTCACACTCCAGGGCCCACAGCATTGCTCCTCCAAGGGGGTTAACACTCTGCGTTCCTCCCATCCCCCTCTGGTCCTGGGCGGCTGGAGGTGCAGAGGGAGGGGCTTGAGCCTAGAGGCCTGGCCTGTCCCTCTAGCTACAGCGTGCAAACCCATCCAAAGCCCAGACAAGCTTGGGAAGTCGATTGGTTCCTTCGAAAAGGATGGTCTCAAATACAAGCTGATATAATGCCAGGAACACAAAATGCTCACCCCACACATGCACACTCTGTCTTACACAGGAGCCCCAGCCACGTGGGTCCAGCACCTACCCCGCCCCACGGCAGACAGCCTGGGCTCCAAAGGACTGAGCTCGAATACAAAGCAGAAACTCTGGACGCTGGCTTCTGCTTTGGCCTTGCCTGGACCCAGTCGGACCGTCTCCCACAGCAGGACAGACGTGGGACATTAGATACCCAGCAGGGGTTTGCACACCGAGGGTATTGCACCACAACACCCAAGACGGCTTGTTGCATTTCGCTCACAGCCAGAACCGGCCGACCTCGGCGTCTTTCTCCGTACACAGAATCCAGTGTGAACGTTGAAACTGTGGGACCCTCTGCATCATGGGGGGCTTGTCGTCGCACAGGTCGGCCAGAATAACAACGCAGAGGAAGGGTTTCAAAGAGCCGTTTCAGACTTGCCTCTGGAGGGACTGGCGTTTCGCCCCCCGGAAGCTGCTTTTTGGGGTCTCGGTCTTCTTGTATTAAGAAACAACACTCAGAAAGAACCTGTGACCCTTCCCTCTTTCCTGCCCAAGAGACTCAGAGGAACCTGCTGCGGGAAGCACCGTCCAGGATGCTGTCTTAGCGTCCTTTCCGTTACGTACGGTAAACAGGAGGGTTTCAGACAGGCGCCGCCGGATGGCGAGACCCCCCGGAGTCCCACTGTCCTGAGCCCCCCAGGGGCATTTCTGCCAAGTGCGTGCTGTTCTTTGGCTACCTGTAAATCAGCTCGTTCTCGTTTCTGACCTTGAAGACCTCCATCCACTATTTTCTCCTTTGTCCAAAATGCCTTCCATAACCAATGTTGACTCACTGTCTTTGGAACATATATATCCTTGTGTGAATTCCCCGTGCCCATGTGTGTGTATTAAAACTTTGACTTTTCTCCTGTTAATCTGTGCGTGTTGTGTTGATGGTGACCCCAGTCTAGAAGAACTTAGAAGGCGGATACAACAGTATGAATGTCCTTTGGCCCCCACATTCTGTCCTGAGATGCCGCTTTTATAGACTCAAATGTTCTGTTGCTGCCAGCGTCCGTGGGTTCGCTCCAAGTGGCAGAATTCTTTCCATTACAAAACCGTCAATGAGCGTCGCTGCCCTTTATCTCGAAACAGCATGCTTTCTTTTGAAGGAAATGAGATCTTGAAAATTACTCTCTCTTCATTTTCTCAGATTTTTTTTTTTCCACCCAGCTACATTTTCCATTGACGTAGGTGTGGGCAAGGAACTCGGCTCCCTCGGAAATTACCGGGCTTTGGCTGCTTCTGACGTGTGAAAGGTGTCTTGTGCGCTGGCAGGAGGTAGGGAGGTCTTAACGACTTGTAACTGTTCCCCCTCGTTGATCCAAGACTCAGCTCAAACCGGTAACAGCTGATCTCTCGCTATTTCTTGTGAAGATTCACAAGGCAGAGCCAGGGGACGTTTATTTTGCTAAAATACCAAGTGGTATGTCGGGAGTAACAGCTTCCTATTGTTCCTGTCCCAGGCCTTAAAACACACAGAAACCCAGTGTAGTATTTGCTGCCGGGCAAATATCGAATGTGGAAGTTGTCGTGATTCCCGTGGTCACCCCTAAAAGGTAGGCCCACCTCCCAACCCAAGAATAGGTCAGAGCGATCTTACTTGGGAAAATTATTTTTGCGGATGTAATCACAGACACGAAGGATCTGACAGGAGGGCGTCCTGGGTCGGGGTGGCCCTGCGTGCAGTGACAGTGTCCTGAGCAGGGACAGAGAGGAGACGCAGACCCGGAGGAGAAGCCACGTGGAGACGGAGGCAGAGACGGGAGGGACGCGGCCACCAGCTCGGGGACGCCTGGACTCCCAGAAGCTGGAAGAGACAGAAAAAAACCCTCCTCGGCACCTGTGGAAGGATCATGGCTTTGGGACACCTGGTCCTCAAATGCCTGGTCTCCAAGACGTGGGAGTGTGTATGTGTGTTTTCTAAGCCCCAGGTTTCTTGCAGAACCAACAGAAACTTCCACAAAGACTTGGTCACAAGTCCTGGCTTCTCATTTTTTTGCCTCACCCATCTCCTTGACTCCTTAATGAGAAACAACCTGTGTCTGGAAAGCCGGGAAGCGGGGCACCTGTGTGTTGCTTCTGACGTGTGGCTGAGTGGGTCCAGGACGCACCTGCACCACCAAGGTGCGTGTCTAAGAAGGTGGTGGGTGTCCACCTGCGTCTTGTGGTGGCGGAGTGACAGCACCGTCCCCTGTAGCTGCTTCCTTACCCCACAAGGAAAAGCCGTGGAAATGCTGTCAGAGCAGAATACTCTTGGTGCACCTGTGCCCCAACTCGAACTATCAGAGATGCTTCCTCTTTGGAATTAACCAGATGTGGCAGAACCTTTTCCCTTTCTCAGAAACGAGGGGAAGAAAAGACACATATGGTGGGGGGGGAATGATCCCATTTAGAAATAGTACATGTGATGTGTTCAGTGCAAGAATTTATTTTTCCCCAGGGAGCATGGCGCTGGGGAAACGTGTTGATGTGATTCACCGTCCCCATGATCGTGAAAAGCCTGGCCTTCCTTGCAAGGGCTTGCGTGAGTTTGGAACGATTTGCTGGACCTGGTTTTGCCCTGTGTTCTGTTCTTGTGCCCACTGGCTGTCGTGGGGCCACGCATGTGTTCTGCAAAGTATTCCCATCAGGATGGGTCCCCAGGCGGTCTCTCTGCACCCGCCTACAAAACAGACACACCCGTGCCATGTAGAAGGAGAGCATGTCTCTCCCCCTTTCCTGTTTGCTCCGTGAGGGGACCAGAAAAACGCAGCCACACCCAGAACGTTGCAGAGATTGTAATAAAATAGCCTTCTGCTCCCTCCTGTACCTTCTCTCTCTTCCCCACGAATAAGACAGGTGGGTGGGTCTGTACACGTGGTCACCGTGCATGAAACATCATTATTTCTCTTCCCTTTGGGGTCAAGTGTGCGTGCCCACCTTGTGGACAGCGTTGGGGCAGAAATTGCAGAGGACCTGGAAATGGCAAAGAGGCTAGAAGGCGGCCGGCAGGTTTGGCGGTTGGGCGGGTGACGTCAGGACACGTGGCAGGGTCACAAATCTCATGGGACGGCCACGGAGAGACAATTTCAAGACCCTGGTTTCCCACCTCCGTGGATGTGCGAGGCGGACGTGAGAGGGACGTGCACTCTGTCACAAGGGAGGAGCAGGTGACAGGCGTGATTTCTTCCGCCAGTGCGGTGAGCTTCCACCAAACAAACACAAACTAACTCGTAGACACGGAGAACGGGCTGACGGCTGCGGGAGAGGGAGGGCATTGGGGGCCTGGGCGAACACAGAAGAGAAATGAAGAAGTCCAGATTGGTAGAAATAAAACAGTCCCGGGAATGGAAAGTACAGCGCAGGAAACACAGTCCAGAATATCGTAAGAACTACGTAGGGTGCCGGGGGGGTTGGGGGGGAACTGGAAATATCAGGGGAATCATTTTGTAGAATATATGGTTATCTAACCAGTGTGTGTGCACCTGAAACTAACACCAAATAATATCCCGTGGAAACTGTAATTGAAGAAAACACTCCAAGCAATGCAACGGGAAATCAAGTTGGGTCACGGCGGCAAGCCTTCTAAATCAAAAATTCCTACGTTCTGTCCCCATGCCTAGGCTGCCAAGTTCCACTGGAAAACGCCCGCCGCTTCACTGCCGTCCCCGAAAATTGTCCGCTCGACGGCTCGTCGCCGAACGCCCTGCACCCGAAGGTGCTGTGTGATCCCAGGCACCCAGGACTTCTTGGTCCCTCGGGCCGCCTGGCTCTCCCACTGGCTTCTATGCCCAGGTTAAGGACACTTGCTCGGCCAGCAGCTGGGTGTCGGGAGCCCCCTGCTGACCCAAGGAGCAGAGTCCACACGACCTCATCGCTTCACGGGTCTGCACCACCTGCCAGGCCGTCCCCGTCCGAGGCAGGACGTGGCCCCGAACCCCCCTTGCATCGAAAGTGACGTGCCCTAAAACATTTGGATTGCACAATGCCCCCTCGGCGAGAGGCGTGGTTTCCTTAGATAATTGATATTGAAGAACGGAAGAGTGGATATTAATAGCTTTGAAGCTTATTGTGACTATTTGTCTTTGATTACAGTTGAGTGCATAGGTCACCTACAACTCTCTCTCTCTCTCTCTCTCTCCCCCCCTCCCTCCCTCTCTCCCTCTCTCTCCCTCCCCCCTTCTCTCCTGCCTGGAACAATAGGATCTCAGGACAAAGAAAAGCCTACATCTTTGCTCCACCTGCAACCGAGTCCCTGCATTATTCTAGGTGCCCAGCGGACGCTTGCCGTTTGCAGAATGGGTGAGTGAATGACATCGCCAAGACACTGGGATCAGTGTGTGACGGCCCAGGAAAATCCAGGTGATAAGTTACGTGCTCCCGGTGTCCCCGCGCTGTCCGCCTGACTTTCTCCAGCGTTCCCACCCAGCTTTTCCTGCCAGAAAATTATTGCCACAGCAAAGTCACGACCATCGGATCAGCGTCTCTGAATTCACCACCCCATAAGGCCAATAAGGCTGATGTATTGGCCCAATCACGGGAATAGGTGGGGAAGGGTGTGTGTCCCTTGCCCGTTTCTCCTTTGGGCTGGAGTTGCAACTTTTGAGACCTTCGGTAGAAATGCATATACATTTAAAAAGTTCTTTTGGGTAGGAATTGTCCGTCCACTAGGCGGCCAGCTGTGTTAGTGTGTCCCCTAGTGGTTGCATGGGTCTAGGGATGAAACACATCCAATGTTTAATAAGAATTAAACATTAGAACACACATACTTTGTGTATTGTACATCGCTTTCCCATGCTCTACACGTATTGCATTCTTTACAGAACTTGAAGGTAGGACCCTCCAGAAGCAAAAGCACTAGGACTCCCCGAAGGCTCAGAGGGTGGCTGGTATTGCCGAGAAATAAAGTGTGTTGTCATGAGCCGTGTGCATTGGTTTTACAGATGTAACTCCACTGCACGCTTAACAGGCTGCGGTAGAATGCACATATAAATAACTTTTATAGGCACTGGAAAATCACACAAAAAAATGTGTGACATGTTTCACTGCGATGTTCTGGAACAGAACACACAGAGTCTCCCACATCGCCTTGTGCCTTCATTTCCATTGTAAGACCTTCTTTCAAAACCTCGAACAAAACAAGCAAAGTTATGGGTGCCGTGCTCTGCACGGCACCGGGGTGAAATATTCCCCTAGGTACTTCCTCCGCGAATCTGCAGCAAAATCTCGTGAGGCGTGCGCCTCACCCTTACCCACCGGCGTTTTGCGAATGGAACGATGGCAGCCTAGCTGTGTCAGGCACGTGCGTGGCCCCCAAACTCCCAGCGAGCAGAAGCCCTACGGCTAAAGAATTCAGACTGTCCGAGCCCGGAGACCGTGTTGGTTTTTGTCCCTGCAGACACCACTGCACAGAAAAGTGCTTCTCTGACTGTTGGCTTTGGGTTGGCCAACAAGTCCGTTGAGTTTTGTTTCCTGTAAAAAGAAAGACACGCTTTTCACCGCCCGTCTTACTTTATGGACGTGGCGGTTCTGAGTAGGTCAGCTCTCTTCCGAGCGGCAGAATGTGGGTTGTTCTCGGTGAATGTCTCCATTGGGTCTCGGTCAACCCCAACTGGTCTGCCCGACCGTCAGAGAGAACCTTTGGTGGTGCACCGGAGCTCCCAAAATGATGGGGGGAAATGTTGTAACAGTATGAGGAGATGGATACATTCACCAACCTTCCTGTGCTACTCATTGTCCAAGGTACAATATGACATCATCTCATTCTACAGCTTAAACACCTGCCATTCACTCATTGGGCCTTTCTCAATAAAACCAACAACAAGCTTCAAAAAAAAAAAAATACTGCACATTTCAATGTGTGTATCTTTAGAGGTTAATTCCCAGTGATTTCCCAAATAGCAGCATGTATGTCACGGACTTGGGGTCCGTTTATGGAGGAACCTGGGAATGTTTGCAGGTGGGGTGAGGGAAGGGTCTGAGAGGGGGGCGTCCTGGGTCAGGGTGGCCCTGCGTCCAGTGACAGTGTCCTGAGAAGGGACAGAAGAGGAGACGCAGACCCGGAGGAGAAGCCACGTGGAGATGGAGGCAGAGACGGGAGGGATGCGGCCATCAGCCCAGGGATGCCTGGGGCCCCAGGAGCTGGAAGAGGCAGGAAGGACCCTCCCTGGACCCTGTGGAGGGAGCACAGCCCTGGGGGACACCTGGACATCAGAGGCCTGGTCTCCTGGACTGAGGAGGGTGAATGTCTGTGGTTTAAAGCCCCCAGTTTGTGACCGTCTGTCAAAGCAGCCCCAGGGGACAAACACGAGTAATTAAAGACAAAAGCTGCGTATGATACGAGACCCCATCAGGGAAGCAAAAACTCATGTTCAGAGAAGAAAAAATATCTGCCATATTTTCTCGAAGTAAGTTTATGAAGGAGACAAAAATACAATAGAAAAATTAGGCGTCGGGCATCACCAGGCAGTTCCGAGAAGACATACAAATGATCCATAAGCACATAAAAACAGGCGTAGCCTCCTCAGCGGAGCAGAAAAAGTCCACTGTAAGCATCAGAACTCACGATACCTCCCTGTCCAAACATTGATACTTTCTCACGTTTCGGTGGCCTACCGTTTTAACCAGCATTCAAAGAAACGGACCTTCGGGCTCCCTGCGAAAGCATTTCTGATCGTGGATACTCAGTTAACACCAAAAAGAAATTAATGTTCGTAGGCCACACGCCCTCGGCACCGTGGGGCGTGGAGCAGCGTTTCTGGCCTCCGCCCCCCAGCTGCCAGGAGCCCCCTCCCCAGCCCTAACAGCCACAAATGCCCCCAGCACCGCCCAGTGCCCCCTAGTGGACGGAACCCCCCAGTCTCCACAGTGAACACCACTGACCAAGTCCGGCGGAAAGCTGTCCATGGTGCCAGCCAGCTGCCGCTGTTCGTGAGCCATGCAAGGTTCTCACGGTCTCATCCACACCGTCGTGGAACCTGGCCGTTCTATTGTTTGAAAATCTAAGTGCAGCCCTGGCTGGTGGATTGAGCTCCGGCTGCGAACCAAAGGGTCACCAGTTCGATTCCCAGTCGGGGCACATGCCTGGGTTTGCGGGCCAGGTCCCCAGTAGGGGGCGCATGTGAGAGGCCACCACACATTGGTGTTTCTCTCTTTCTCTTCTCCTCTCTCTGAATCTTTAAGAAAAAAATAAGATAAAATCGAAATGTAGTAACAATGAAAGGTTCCCTAATGCTTTCCTGGTTGGTTTGGTTTGCTATGTCCCTATTGGAAAGAATTTAGCAAGCTGGTTACAGCATAACCCTGCCTGATAGTAACGGATTCTTGGGCCCGTATTATTTTAAAATATAAGAGGCAATATCAACTAGAAGAAAAAAAGTTAAACATGTCAAAATGTTACAAACGTTCTGTTTCTTCTCCCTAACAATGACTATAAGGCCAGTTTTCCCTTCGGGTCACATAGACCCCACATCTCCACTGTTTGCCTCTCACAGAGAAAAAAAAAAACTCCAGTAATAAAACATGAGATTATACCCGTTAGAAGGTCCGCTTAGAGGCCAGAAGCCTGGTGTCCACATCGGCAGAAGGGCCGGCCATAGGTTTTTATTCACTTACTCACAGCAATGGGACGAGGCGTGTGCCTCTTCGAGGGCGATCACAGACACCCTCTCCAAAGGACAGACCAATTTTTTGAGGTTCACAAAGTCATACACAGACGTCATCATTTTACCACCCAACCCATGTCCCCCACCACCACGATCTTCAGTTCCCCTCCTTCCCTTCCCGAGAACGGCATAAAAATTCCGAAACCCGAGCCCTGGCTGGCGTAGCTCAGTAGATTGAGCACAGGCTGGGAACCAAAGCATCACAGGTTCGATTCCCAGCCAGGGCACATGCCTGGGGTGCAGGCCACGGCCCCCAGCAACCACACATTGGTGTTTCTCTCTCTCTTTCCCTCCCTTCCCTCTCTAAAAATAAATAAATTAAAAAAAAAAACAGAGAGTTTTTTTTGAATAAAATCAACGCTCACCTCTTCGGTCTCAACCCCACGGGGGTCGTAAGCACACGGGACCCGGGTTAGAGTGGACCGAGCATATTTTCCTGACCTGAAATGAGTTGTGGCGTGAGCCCCTGCAAGCCGGAGCTGCCGCCCCAGCTCTGAGTTTCTCTGCTCGCTGCTAAAATGAAATACTTCCGAGGGGCCCCAGCCGGGCCTTGTGCCACTCTCTCCATCCACACGACCGGCCATATCACTGCTACCTGGTTACTTAGGGAAGAAACCTTTCCCCCCTTTCTCCTGATGGGCAGTAAACACACATCTATAATTAGGGGGATTTAGTGATATTATGGCATCGGTTTTCTGCCACAACAATTTTTACAAAAAGCTTAACCCGTTCCATGCATGCTGTCACAAAAAGATACATTTCCCCCCCTTTTCTACAGCCACGCAGTATTTGATGCGTAAATGCGCCCCAGCTTTTTAATCCCCTCGCCTACCGATGGGCACCTGCACCATCTGCAGGTCGTGGTGATTGCAGAAAATGCTGCCATGAATATAGGGGTGCCCACATTTGCTCAAAGAAGCATGTCAGCATGCCAGGATTTTCAGGGTGTCTTCCCAGAAGTGGGCTGCTACGTGGAATCAGTCAGAAAAAGGAAAATGCCATCTGCTCTTGCTTACAGGTGGACTCTGATGAACCAAGTGAATTGAGGAACAAAATAGAAACAGAGGCATGGACACATGGACAGACTGACAGCTGTTTTTGGGAACCGCCCTGCCTGGTTTCAGAAGCCCCACGCCTAAGGCTGGGTGAGCGACCTTCGGATCATAAGCCAGCAAGGAGACAAAGCTCATCTCCCTGGCAGGGGCACCGCCTCTGCTCCTTTTACTTCATCCATAACTGGCCCCCAATGCTTGGTCGGTTACCAATGACGGGTAAAATTCCTCAAGGGGGGACGACCTAAGACAGGTATAAACACATGGGAGGCCCCAGGGAAGGACTTGGGGGGCCACAGCAAAAGGGGGTGATGGACCCTCGCCCCTCGGCTTTGACACAGCCTGAGTCCTCATTCTGTCTGTAAGAAGTCTCTTAATCTCTGGCTGCCTCACTCCCCCGGCCTGACTGAATCCTGAAACAATGCCAGAGGGTGGGTGCAACCCCGTGCTGGAAAGGGCGGGTTCCCTGGGCGCTCAGGACCAAGAAAGAATGCGTAAAATCCTGTGAAACCTGCTTTGCTCCGAATGCCCTCAATTAAATGATAAGGGTGCCAGCAAGAAGAGAGTTTGTTCCTCAAAGTTTTATGGCTCTTTAGCTATCTGACCCTGACTCAAAATAGGCCCTCAGACTTCTTTGTTATCTGTTGTTTGATCCTGACTGCCTGCCAATGATTAATGAGCTTTACCTGAATTCCTGTGTAAATGACCCCAATAAAAGCCCACTGAGGAACAGGCTCCTGGCCCTTCTCCTTTGAGAGACAGGCCACCTTTCCTCCCCAAGCAGATCACGTCTTGGTGGACTTATTCTCATCTGTGGCGTCCGGGGGGGGTGTAGGGACTGCAGGTGGAGTCCCCCCACAAGCTGTCAGAGGGGAGGGAGACTGGGGGAAAGCAGGGGAAGGGCTCAGCCAAAGAACACACGTGCCTGACCCGTGCACACGGACAGCGGTGTGGTGTGGACACAGAAAAGGGGGCAGGCGCTCGGGGAGGTGGGCAACGGGGGAGAAATGGGGGCATCGGCCCTAGTGTCATCTAGATCAATAAAGGGGAAAAATAAAATAAAATAAAATAAAATAAAATAAAATAAAATAAATAGAATAGAATAAAATAGAATAGAATAGAATAAAATAAAATAAAATATAAAATAAAATAAAATAAATACAATAAAATAAATAAAATAGAATAGAATAAAATAAATAAAATAAAATAGAATAGAATAGAATAGAATAAAATAAAA
>PVIA01017611.1:0-15196 GCA_004024845.1 Tonatia bakeri
GTCTCCTGAGGAGTCAACAGCATACGCCCCCCCTGTGGAATTAACATGACTTAAAGTGAGACTGTGATTGGAAAAACTATAAGCATCTGAAAAGAGGGACATCCCATCAGAGTGAAATACTAGCAGTCATTAAGGATGGTGTAGCAGAAGAGTCATAACGTGAAAAAATTTTCACTGTCTACTATTAAGTGGAAAAGCAAGTTAATAAACCTAAATATATACATATATACACATACACATATATATACACACATATAATATATATACACACATATAATATATATAATTACATTTTTTTTAAATGAGGTGACTTTTTTTTAAGATTTTATTTTTAGAAAGGAGGGAGAGAGAGAGAGAGAAACATCAATGTGTGGTTGCTGGGGGACATGGCCTGCAACCTAGGCATGTGCCCTGACTGGGAATCGAACCTGCGATGCCTGGTTCGCAGCCCGCGCTCAATCCACTGAGCTACACCAGCCAGGGCTTTATAATTACATTTTTAAACCATGCAGCATATCAGGGTAACATACGATAAAGGTATGCTACAATGTTTAAGGTGTTTAACGTCTAGGTGACTAGATTATAGGTGATTTTCATTTTCTTATCATTTGTCAGTATTTTCTATATATTCTTCAATGAACGTGTATCTCAAGGGAAAAACAAGGGTGAGATGGTCATCTCCTCATTAAATTCTGTAAATCTCTGAATCTTCCTAAGTATATTCAATTTTTTATTTATATCCTAAAGACTTAGAATAACTGTCTTTTATCTTGTTTTTATTAGGCCTCACCAAGGATGGGGTCAGATTTGCAGGGTCACCAAATGTCACCTTGGCACGCTCCCTTGTGAAGCTGGGTTCGAAATAAAACAATAATGAGAAATGGACCAATTCAAAAAATAAGTTTTTACTCACAAAAAGGTTAAGACAAAGTCAGGAAAGCAAGGTTAAATTCTAATTTTGCAAAATGAGGGCAGCGATCCTATTTTCACTATGTTCGTCTGTGAAGTGTGCAACAGGCCAGATTGTTCACAGTCAGGGACGCTCTCGTCAGGCGGCAGACTCGGCGTCTTCCCAGGAGTGAGTGAGATGACTCGGGGAGTGCGTGTTTCTACTCATTCAGCAGGGTTTCCGCATTCACTGTGGAAGAGTGTGTGCTCATCTCCACGTTCAGCAGAGAGAGAGACGTGATGAGTCACCACTGTCAAATCTCTGACATCTGCGCAGCGTGATTCAAGGCCTTGGGTGGCATCTGCGGAGCGGGGTAATGGCTAACATGGGGGAAGAACAAAGGCCTCCAAATACAAGTGGATTAGGGGAAATCACTTATGTTAATTAGCAGGACTCGGTCTAAAACTTAAATTGGACACAAATCCTACCTCGTGGAAGTCTGGTCAGATTGACTGTTCATTTTTCATGTCCAGATTTGACCAAATTAAAAGGAAGCAACAACCATTGCCTTTTTCTTTTTTCTTTTTTTAAACTGGCGCGTGAAGAAATTTAGCTGCCTGGAGCTCCTGTTCCAGGTGCATTGTAGCCGCCCAGAAGTGGCCGGTCTACAGTGGGGAGCCCTGCCCCAGCACAGGGTCGTCTGTGCGGAAGAGACTCAGAAACGTCTGTTGAATGAAGGAATGTAAACCTGTTTCATACAGAAGACGTGGTTTGGGGATCCCTTTACGATGGCCCTACAGACCTAAGAATGTTCTAAAATGAAGTAAGAGAAGCAGCACTACATTAAGGTACCTTGAAGGGAGGCTGGCCTACGGAGCGCGAGTTCCCGACGCTGCCTACACATTTTTAATCTGTTATTAATACTGCCTAAACTCCTAGCACCGGTAGGCTACATCTGGATTAGTAAATATTCTTCTTTGAAAATGCAAATAATCTGGAGAGGATTAGGGAAGGTAGGCATTTAACACGACTGTATGATCAGAAAAATTGGTTTTGTCATGGCGTTTACGAAGTATATAAAATATGGCCATAAATATAAGATTATGGGATGTCTTTATAACTTGAAACTTAATTCATAGTTTTAACTAATTCACCTACTTGCATGTAAATAATATTTCAAGTTATATTAGATTGAAGCATCCAAAATTGCTGGGTGTTTTTAGTCAAAAATGGTCCAACACTAAACAATCAAAAGTAATTGGAGTATGTGACCCTGTAGTGTGTTCTTAAAACCTGTGAAACTCGCCCTGGCCAGGCGGGTCAGTTGGCTGGAGCGTCATCCTGTACACCAAAAGTTTGTGGGTTCACACCCCAGTCGCACAAATGCAGAGGGTGACCGATGAATGTTTCTCTCACACCTCCTTCCCTCTCCCTCCCTTCCTCCCTCCCTCCCTCTCTCTCTCTCCACCTTCCACCCTCTTCCTCTCTCTCTCTCTCTAAAACCAATACACATATCCTCAGGTAAGGACAAAAAAAAAAAACCCTATAAAACTTTAACAGCACAAAGAGTAAACCTTAATGTATACAACTTTTTAAAATCATCAGTGACATCTGAGGATCCCAGAATGGAATGCAGAACGTGACAAAACACGCTAATTGTTTCGCAAATGCACCCCTTTGAAACACGCTCGCTGATGGGGTGGGGGCGGGGTAGGAGGAGTGACGCGACGCTGAAGTCAGGAAGAGGGTGAAATCTGCAGGACTGAGGCCGAAGGGGCTGCACCTCACCACTGTACTCTAGCTGATAAAGCTGTTTCCCCCAGGGGGACAAATTGACATTGCTGATACTGTTACACGTTTTTGGAGCCTCTTCCATCTGTACCACATTGTGTTATGGGCAAGTTCCAAACTGTAGACCAGCCGCCTGTGGAAGGCTGAAATGCTCTCGGAGCCAGTGGCTCCCAGGCTGCTGAATTCCATGTACATGTACGTGTTACACGTGTGCACTGGGATGAACAATTAAGTAAACAAATGGAAGGCAGGAGTCTCATAGGAATGGGCAGTTACAGATAAGCAAGGGAGGCCAGAATTAGCCAGACGGTGATGAATCTGAGTTGGAGACACCAGCACGAACTCCAGCTGAGTTACTGGTAATACTGATGTTACACACAGAAACATCTACAGACACGTTTATCTCCTTGTTCTGTCTGCCGAGAGGGCCTAGAAGCAGCTACCTCCAGCAGCAATGAGCACACCGGGCCCAGATCTTGGTTTCTATCACCACTCTCCCGCAAAAAAGAACCAGGGATCCTTGGAGGAAGAGCTGATTCTGGGACTAGGCCAGGAAATGTGAAAGGTGACCCTGAAGCATCTTACAGTGACAGAAAGTAAAAAAAGTATTCAAAACACAAGTGCACACACACAGAGTGACGGGAGTGTGCCAAAGTTGAACATTGAAGGCACTGAGATCTCTCAAAAGAACAGTCTGAGAAATAAGACAAATAAAGTGGTACTGCGTATAACCCAGAGTATAAAATAAGTATCCAATGAGTTCACCGATATACATGATTGAATAAGTAAATAGTATAAATGGGGGGAATTGATCGAATCCACCATGCAGAAGAATTTTGAGAAAGGTATGCAAATAATCCACCCTCAGAACATGAAGCATCAACTCCCACTGTTCAAGTGCAGGTTGTGCCCAGTGCCCTCTGTCCAAAGGGGACCGCATGGCAAGGGAGACACACAGCAAACACGACCTCCATCGGGGGACAGCAGCCAATGGCAACAGCAATCAGCCATGCTGACAGGATGCCCCCAATGTGGTGTGAGGAAAGCAGGAATTGCTCTCTGTGGTCTTTCTCCCGAAAACACCCACCCCCTGGGGGAACACCACCGCCCCAATCAAGACTCATCCTACCAAGAACCTGGCCAGCCCTCCCCCAAACTGTGGACATCACCAAAAACAAGGAAAGTCAGACAGAGTGTGTCAGAACTCTCTGTACTTGCTTTGAAATTTTTCCATAAATCTGAAACTGTTCTGAAATAAAATTTTTACTTTAAAACATATTGGGAAGAGCTGAGATATTTACTCTGTAGGATTCTTACCAAATGTATACTTCCTGCTCCACCCCACCTGTAGTCCTGTGTTATGGGCCTCCCACCGCCAGCCTTCCCCATGGGAAGCTCTTAGATCCAACGTTTCGGTTCTTGGGTCCTTTTCACTTCGGTATTCTTCCCCTCCTGGGTGGGCTGTTGTTGGCCATCCCAGAACAATTTGGTTACAAACCCATATCAACTCGATTGTATGGGAAGATTTTCAGAAATCAGTATATTTTTGAGACCTGATTTGTCAATAACCACGTTGGAGGGGCTTTTAGAAACTTTATCTGCTGTCATTTTACCTTCAATTCAGGATGCATGACTATTTTTGCTGCTCTGACTGGTGTCTAATGACCAAGAGCAAAACGACTTCCTCCTAGATAGATGGATACACACCTTTGCCCTCCACACACGTGTGCACGCGCACGCGCACACACACACACACACACGCAGGCTACAGGGTACTTCTCAAACTTATCTGGCCAAATTCTCAACATTTTAAAAAGACCAACTTAACTGATTTTCCTCCCTGTTGGAAGTCGTTTGTAAGTTAATTCAACTGACATTTAAAATTTCATGACTTCTTTTGAATCCACAGGGTCAGGGAGTGCCCGGAAGCCATTGTTCTAACTTTCAAATACGTTCTTTTAAGTGTACATTGGAAAGCCAAGTTTACTACAGGAGAGTCACCACCTTGATTCTAAATAAACCGGGTTATGTTTTATCTCTAGGAAAGCAGGTTAGTTTTCTAGGAAAAGGAAGCAAGTAGTCCTTTTTTTCCACTTGGCCAGAAATGTAACTTCTATGTAAATTCATGGAATAAGTACTTTCATACAAGGCTGAACATAGTTCTAAAAAGCGAAATCTTAAAATGAACCCGAAAAGCAGACCCACTACGAACAGTATTTTTAGCGCCCTCCTGAACAGCACATGATTCAACTAAGCCCTGAACGTGTCCTCACACGAGGAGCTGTGCCCACGCTCCATTCGCCCAGCACAGGCCTTGAACGTGAAGTGTAAGCGAGAAGGCAGCCCAGTAAGTGGCTCACTCGAAGGCACCACGCATCAGCTTGGCAGCGGAGGCTTGGTAAGGGGTCCCCAGGCAAGCTGCAAAGTGCCCGTAACATTCGGTGACCTCTCGCTTCCTCCGGCCCTCCAACGGGGGTCCCACGCTGCTTGAGAATGGGCACCTGAAGAACTGCACCCAAGACCATTGCCCAATTCATTGATCGCACTGCGAATGATTAGGGATGGTTTGGAGGTTGGTACTTGAAGTTTTTCTGCCCGATTTTTCCTTATACCCTACTTCTCAGCACTGGGCATCGTTACAAATCTGCCAGCTGTGGCCGCTAAGCCCTGCATGCAGGGTCCAGCGGCAGGAAGGCCTGCTTGAGCGTGGTCGGCAGGACGCACGAGTGTCTTGCATGAGATGGACAGCAACTAACATTTCACCTAAAATGTCCTATGATGTGCTTGAGTGTGATGTTGGTATGTTACAGAATTACATGCTTATGATTTTGTTATAAAAAGGGGGCGTCATTTGTGCTGGACCCTGTCATTTACAGAGGAATACAAAATAAGGCTCAAACCAATCAGGCCGCTACTGCACACCTAGACGGGCCCACGGGCCTGAGGCTACGCTGAGTGTGTTAAGTAGTAATGCTAGAAATAAAGACACCTAAACCCAAATCCTTCACCTTCCACTGCCACCCGTGGTGGGTGTTCAGCAGCCTCTGTGCTAATCTATTTCCAGTGAAGAACAATCTCAAGGAGGCTCTCTGGCCTCCTAATTGGTAGCCTTGTCCCCATCTGTCTTCTGGAAGGAGCTTTAATTTTTTTTTTAAAAAAAGGCTCCCTCTCCAGTCTTTGCCTGTGTGTGTTTGTTGGCCCTGACCTCTTCAAACCCTCCAGCGAAGTCCCAGGTCTAGGCTCCTGACCCTGCCCTGCCCACGCCTTCCAGGGAACCCTTCCCAACCCGAGAGTCGGAGGGGAGCCGGGGCCGCCGGGCTGACGGTGGGACAGGCTCTGTCCCTGCATCTTCTGAAGTCAGCTGCACCACAGGGAAGCCACCAACTCCGTTTTAAATAAACGCCCCTCTCGTGTCCTCCTTGGCTGCGTGCCCCGCCCTCGGCATCGTGTGGAGTGTCTGCCTACTTTGCGCTCGGAGTTCTCTCCATCGCTGGCTTTGTCACACCAACCGCCTGCCGTAAACCTTCCCCTCCGGTTTGGATCACTCACAAGTAAACCAGCAGCATTTGCTTTTTTGTTATCAGCCATCTTCATGAGTCACAGTTCTTTCTAAAACATCTACTTTTTTTCTAAACTTATTGAAATCTGCTTTAAAAAAAATGATGCCAAAATCTGCCTCGCCTTGACATAATAAACTCTAATAAGGCCACCTTTTCCCAGAAATCATTTTAAGGCCCTATCACCAATACATTCTTTGTTTGTCATTAAAAGAAAGTTTTGCAATTCTTGCCCCTGCTCCTTCCAC
This sequence comes from Tonatia bakeri, assembly GCA_004024845.1. Lineage (NCBI taxonomy): Eukaryota > Metazoa > Chordata > Mammalia > Chiroptera > Phyllostomidae > Tonatia > Tonatia bakeri. The sequence continues at coordinate 6,486 of PVIA01017611.1, forward strand.
CTTCAGAGACACAAGATAGGGATTAGCACATCGGATGCTCTGGCCGAATGCTGGGCCACATCCGCACAGCACTGTCCTCAACACACTTCCACACGCGTTCTCACGCCAGCTCCGCACAGCAACCTCAGAAGTGTGGAAAGCCAGGTGTTATCATCCCAAGGCCGAAAACAGGTAAACGATTTACTCAAGGTCGTGCGGCCAAGCTAGCGGTAACGGAACCTAAATATTTCAGGATCCGTTCCCTTACCCTGTTTCCCTCCTCTTTGAGCGGAACTAGACTTCCGCCCCGCATCGAGATGCTAGAGGTTCCCAGCCCCTGTTAGTTCTTATCTCTATGCCAGTCTGAAAATCTGTATGAAGGACTCTTCTAATTGTTTCCAATAGTACAAAGTTTGTTCCCTGGGCAATCACATTACTGCCCCCTTCCCTAATTTTACACACGTTGGTTTTATTCCCAGCTCCACTATCTCTTCATTGTGGAGCCCTGGGAACTGGCTTCGAAACTCGACTGCAAACATAGCATTGTTATTTTTTCCTTTTCCCCAAGCAAATGCTTTTTCTAATCAAAAAAACAAAAACTCCTCTAAATTTTTAAGACAGAATGATAATAACTGTGTGGTTTTAACTATAGAAAATAGAATTTTAAAAAAATAAAGAAGAAAAGGAGAAAGCTTTAAGTAAGTAAGAGGTGACCAAGACCTTCTCAGCTGTATGAGTATTAAATACAGGATGGATTACAGAGCTCATAAAAAAGTCACAATCCTTTTTGACTTCCCAAAATCAACAAGATTGTGAGGATTGTTTTACATTTTTCCTAAAAGTTCCACGTATCCCTATTGAGAAAGGGACAAAATGGGGAAGACTACCTAGCAGGTGATGCTTTAAAATAACAATCTGGTTACAGTAAGTTAACAGTGAGTGAAATAAATCCCAGACTGTTTCTAACACTGGCAGGTTGCATGCCCATGGACACATTGTAGTTTTCATAAATATTTATAAATTATCAAAGAAATGTTAAAACATAGCAGAAATTTTGTGAAAGAAGTGCCTTTCTGACAAAGTAAATAAAACACAACAAAAAATAAAAACAGGGCTTACCATTTTTTACAGGTGCCACAAATCATTGGGAAAGATTCATTTTTGAAAAAATGGGATGATTTTGTTACATTGATACCCTGACAATAACACAGAGAAACCAAACAATGTAAACACAAGCTAAGAACTGGCTTCATAGTTTATGCACCTGTGAAAACTATGGAAACCTTTAAACATTACATGTAAACAATTTTTAAAAGACTGCCTCCAGAACATATATCTAATTACTAATTAAAAATAGATACTGTCTGGATTTAGAAGTAACAGTCACTAGTTCAGGGCTATCTATGGTGCTGAGGTTCTACTACAGAGTGACCTTGGACAAGACCCCTTTCACCTCAATATCCTTAATTTTTTAAAAGAGGATGTTGGATTAGACTATTTCTAAAATCCTTCTGTCTCTATAAATCCTGTGATTTTCTGCATAACAGTCAAGACTACTGGTCTGAATCCAGTCAATTTTAGATCTCTAGCAGGAACTAGGAAGCGCCTTGTCCACCACCAAGTTCACTGGGTTTCTCCTGGCAACAGCATCTCCCGTAACTAAAGGCCTGACAAACCTTCCCTCCCCTGCGCCTTGTATTCGACAATAATATGTTATTATCAAATCACATCACAATAAAATAGAATTCCACTACAACCAACGGGAAGTCACTCGCTAGTAAGGGGCTGCATAGTGGCTCTTTCAAACATAAACCAGGGAAGCTGATGACAATTCTGTGTGCCAACTTGCAGACACAATCTGGCTTTAAGAGAGCTGTGTGACTCTGAAGAAACACTTACAGTGTGGTCATTCATCAAATGCCTTGCAAATGAAATTAATGGATATACATTCACTGCTAATGACTTCTTAACCTAATCCTCCAATTATAAAGATGAAAGATTTGATGTTTGCCCTTTCCTGTTTTAAATTCAAGCCATAGCCAGAAACCCATGAGCTTTGACTGTAACTCTTGTGTTAAGGAGTCCCTCAGCATTCTAAAATTCCTAAAAGCACAAGGAAAACAGCAAAGACGAAGGTAATTTTGCAGGCAGTAAATGACTGACCACGGGGATTCTTTAAAAAAAAGGTGGGAGGGGTGTGAAGGCAAAGGGGCGGCGGGGGGGGGGGGGGGGGGGGGGGGGGGGGGGGGGGGGGGGGGGGGGGGGGGGGGAGAGCGGGACGTGGGGGACGGAAAAGGCCTCACTACCCGTGTTCAGCCACAGTAACACCAGTCCCCACAATTGTTTCTTGTACCTGCTTTGTCCTGAAGCTTTCTGTTTCTTAAAGCTATTTTAAAGGCCTCATTATCCACCCATTAAGCTGCCAGCTGATTCACACACAAACACTGACTGGAGTCCCGCGGGCCTCACTGCATTGCTGTCTGTGTGGCTCCACAGACTCACCACTTGGACGGCAAATAAGAGTTCACCATTTATCGAAGAAAAGGAGCTTAACACCTTGGCAGACTTCCTAAAGGAGAGGTTACAAGCTCACAATTTCACCATGTATTAACAGAAACCAACATTTCTGTTCATAATCATACAAAAGAAGAACCAAATTCATTTACTGCCCTAAAAAGCAGTAAGTGCAATAGCTTTTTAACAGTTTTAAGTTTGTCATGTTTCAGAAGTCATTCAATTTCAGCAAAACTCCCAGAATTCAAGGTGAAACCCATCCAGCTCTTGCTCCAGGCAATCCCACCTGTGTCGAGAGCGTCTTGAGATCCCCACACAGGCCACCCCCACCTCTGCAGCCCAAGGCAGAGGGGCCCCTAACCCAAAGGCTGCTGATGGCTCACCCCACCCCCTCAGGAGCCTCCAAAGCAGGGCTACAGGCAACCCAACCCAAGTCGAAGATCCAGCCACCTCCACCGGGCCTCCCTTGGGCTCAGGGCACCACTGGTGCTATCTGCTGCCTTCAGGAGAAAAATCAAAGCAGCCCCGCAGTTCCTAAAAGCAATGTAAGGCCATTTAGGCAGAGAATTTTGGAGTCCAAGTTACCTGGGACATGATACAGAAGGAGACAGGGTGGGACCTCTAGGTGGGCACTTCTCAGCGCCCCCAGCACACCCCTGTCCCCCCTCACCCCGATGACTTGCCCCATGAAGCCAGGGGAAAGACAAAGGAAGGCCCTCTAAAATTTGAGGCCTGAGACAGCGGTCCACAGTCCACACATTTAAGGCCAGAACTGCTCCTGGTTATCTCAATGTCAAGGTTCCTTCAGAGGCCTTGACAATCCAGACTAAAAGGAGGATCACAGCTCGTGCATTTCACATCGTCCCTTTTAGCCTACTCTGGCCCTTGGGCCTCGGGCTAGGCCAGCTGCCCTGACAGCATGCACCATAGAAAGGAAAATTCACCTCCCAGAACATTCCAGACTACGCTGTTTAACATTCACAGCCTCCTGAATTCATTATTCACTCAGCTGATGCTGTCTACACTCTGTTTGCTCTACTTAACGCTCTGTGTGCCAAGAAAATAATCTCAGTGAAATGCACTCGCTTAATCACCAATGGGAAAAGGCTAATTTCAAAAGAGAGCCAACTTCTAAAGCAAAGACATGTGGGATTCGAAACACAAACACCATAGATACCTGAACTATTCCATCTGGCACATCTGACCGTGGAATCACTGATCGCTAGATGCTCTTCTGGAGACGGAGATAATAAAAACAAGAAAATCTATTCCAAAAATCTACGTGGAGACCTAAATGTAACTGACGAGGTCCGTATCTGAAAACCATTTCCTTCATTTAATCAAATTTTAAATTTAAGGTTATTTTCTGGCGATCGGCGGGAATAATGACGGGAGCGTTCGTGGTAGACGCCGTGACTGGCTGACTTCTGCTCCCACCTCTGCCTTGCCTTCCTGCGCGGCTGAGGCCAGAATGCTGACTCAGACCCGCGCTGCCCAGGCCCCTGGAACTCGAGGTCTCAGTGCAGTCAGGTCCCACTGGCAGTCGCCCCCAGGAGAGCGGAACTCGGAGGAGCGGGCACCGCGTTCCTGTCGCTGGTGCAGGCCTGGCAGGCCGCAGCCAGCTGTGAAGCTGACAGCGCTAAAGCAGTCTGATCCCGAATGTTCCAGAAGACCACAGCTTCCTGACTCCTGGCTGTGGTTGAAATGGTGACCTCGGCACCTGGCGTCCGGACTTCCCGAGCCCCCAGCTTCCTAAATGTAGCAGAGGTTGGAGTCTGTCCGCTGACCCCCCACCCCCACCCCCCGCAGCCAGTCCTGAGGGTCATTCCCAAGGCCAGTCCTTGAGCCCCAGCCTGAAGGCTAATCCTCCGGCCCTCCCAGTGACTGGTTAAGCGTCTAGTCCCTCACAGCGGCGATTTTCCACCTTTTTCATCACATAGCACACAAACTAATTACTAACATTCTGCAGCACACCCAAAAATATATTTTTTGCCAATCTGACAAAAAAAAATAGGTATGATTTTGATTCATTCACACCAGATGGCTCTTGTTATGCTGGCTGTTGTCATTTTTTATTTGACAATCTAAGGGAAACGAGGTCAGTGCCCCCATTAAGCAGTCAGGTACTGGGTGTCTTAAGGATCCTCATGGCACACCCACGTGCCTACCGGGCTCACTACTGCAAAACGGCTGCCTTATGGTAAAGCTGTTTTCTGCTCAAACAGCTCCGGCGCTTTCCACGACCTGCGACTGACCCCTGAGTGACTCGGTGTTGAGACAACTCTACATGGGAACGTTCGGCCGCCTGAACACTCTGGTGCTGTCAGGTACTCAGGGAATCTCACTCGGCCTGGACTCTCAGCAGACGACGCCGGCTGACGTGCTCTGTGTAACGCCTCGTCCTTCTCTCCGAGTGGGGACAAAAAACCCTAAACCTTAAAAACACGGCCTCTCACACATGAAGTCATTTTTCACTTTGACTCACTGGGACTTGAGATTTGAAAACAGTAGCAAAGAAAGAACATTCCAGCTCCCTCCAATTCTTGCTTCTGTGAACAACTCAGGTCTCACCTGTCCCAGGCAGGCCTGTTGGCACCTCAGTGCAGACAGGACGATGGTTCCAACCAGCAGAGAAGCCACGAGTGCATCAGCTTCTGGTTTGGAAGTAGCAAGTTAAGTTATAAGAATGTTACCGATAAAATTAAAGTCATTAGCATAAGATCCATTTGCTTTATTACACAACTACACACACAGGCATAAAATATAGGCCCCACGCTAACATTTTACGAGATTTTTCTTTCGAGGCTGGAATGGTATCGTAATTTCCCCCAAGTGACAGAGGATCTAATCAGATAGTTAATTTCCTCAGTATAGTTCTACTTTTTCATATATTTATGGTCTTTTTCATTAAAAAGAAAGAAAGAAAGAAAAACTTGACCCTGAAGGTCAAAAACAGAGTCAGCGGGTAGGTAAAATCTGCTTGGTGAGCCCCGGCAGCATGGAAGCAGCTCTAAGCGTCACTACAGTGGTCTCATCCCTTAGGGGTAACAATGAGGGACCTTTCCACGCGAAACGGATCACTCTTCACGCACGAATTCCCACAGGCCTGCCAGCAGGTTCCAGCTTTTCCCAGCTTCCAAGAAAATGATACGGGACTTTTAAAGTTTCAAATTTAAATTTAAATTTCTTGATTGTGCATTTTGTGCAAAGCCATTTAGTAACGACCAGGAAAGCTGCAACAGAATAGAAAACAGTGTCCCCTATCACCAAGGAACTATAAGGAAGAAAAATTCTCACATCCTTTTTTTTCCAATCCTGGTACAAAACAAAAATATTCACTAGAGCTTCCACCAACTGTCTGTAATCCTTATTTGTGGGAGTTGTGCAGTGCCGACGACTTGCTCCTTCATTCTTCTGAATAATTTCATGTGGCATATTTTTAAATGAGGCAAATTTTACTTCGTTCTTCGAATTCTCTCCAAGCCTCATTTAGTCAGCCAAAGATACCAGGATGTGTCACGGTGGCTCCACGGAGAATCGCCGTCCCGGCTGCCACGGAGGAGCGGGCAAGTCAATGAATGAAACGACTCCGCCGCGCCTGCGCCCGGCCTCGCCGCGGCGCCCGCGCACTCGCTGCCCGCTCGGAATCGCACGCCCCGCCCGCCCGAAACCTCGCCGCGGCGCGGCCCTCGCACGCGTGAAGGGGGCGGTTCCCTCCCCGCGACTTTGAATTCTTCCGCGCAGCGGCTAAAGGTCAAGGCACTGGGTTAAGGAGAACAGACCACCGGGCTGGGGCTGGCGACGGGGCCGCGGAGCAGGCGCTGGGGACTGGGGGACGGGCAGGGGCGGGGACCCCTTCTCCCCACTGCACCCCAGTCAGGGCGGTAATGCCCTCGGGCAAAACGGCGCTGTTCCTGGTTTGGTTTTGTTTCGGAGCTTGATTGTTCAGTTTATAGATCATCTGTCTCCTTTAGCGCTTCTTTGTGCTTTCGCATTGTCTTGTGACGATTCGCTGGTGACTGCCGCCTCCACAGAGGGCGAACCTGGGAAGGAGGCTGAAGGGAAATTCGGGGTAGCCCGATTTCACTGCCTGGCAGGAAGTCCAGCAAAACAGATTTATTGTAGAAAACAGAACGAGATGAGCAGAGCCTTCACCGTTGGTGAGTTCGACTTACGAGCAAGCAGATTTACAAAACACTTAAATGAAAGGTTAATTATTATTCTTTGCTTTAAAACAGTTCTCTTTATAAAATGATTCTGCTTAGAACTACGTGTAATAGACGTAAAATCTGTGGTTTAACATACGCTTTAACTTACCACCGTGTGTTCGGCATGTGGTGCTTCAAGAGCACCGGTCAGGGAAGGCTTCCCGGTGTTACAGGGTTAGGGTTAGTGGCTAAGAATACAGTCATTTTGATTCACTTCCATGGTTTCAGGACCTCCAGGAGCAGGAGCAAAGCAAAGTTCCATGATTTAGGTTTTCAACATTCACTTTCTCCAATTTCATACGAGACTCTTTTTTGCATCATGAAAGTCATGAAGTAGAAAAAATAATGTGGGTCCAGAGACGAAAAGCTAATCTTTCCTTCCATAATCATACAATAGAAAGCAAGCATTACACATGTTCCGATTTCCAATATACCAGTTAGATGGATATTTCTACCACTTAGCTAATCACCTGGGACACCATTAACCTTCTAAGTAAAGCTCAAGAAAAGATAAAAGAAAATGCCTCAAACAGCAAAAATGCTCTAGTAAAAAGCCCCAAGCATCCCTATTTTGGAACTACCATTACAAAATCTTCATAAGGACCTTTTGTCCAGAAACATGGCGCTTTAGCAACCAGTATGACACAGAGAACGTTCTTGTTTCTTTCTGGATTACTGTCAACAGATGCCATTTGGTCAACCCAGTTTGATGGCAGAAGAAGACCCTCAAGGGAGCCACCCAGGGTGTGGCAAGGCCCCAGAAGGGCCCAGGGGCCACATGAGACAGGAGACAGGAGAGGGAGGTGGCTGGGGCTATCAGGGAGGGCTTCCTGCACACAAGCTGGCATTCTAACCACCAAAACAGACAAATGATTTACAAAAGGAGTGATAAAGGGCAGGGGGTGGAAAGAAAATAAGAAAGGACTGTCCTTTCGTTTGTCTTGACATTTTTAGAAGCTTCAGCGCACACGACTCAGACAAAGCAATCATGTCCTGGATGTAAGGGTGAACGCAGCAATGACCCAGGCTCACTACCCACACAGGCGTGTGAGACAAGGGATGAACTAGTATCTGGACATCACATTTTGGTGAGGAAAGCACAGTGTCTCCACATTACTTTTGAAAACCCAATTCCATCAACTGTACCACTGCACACCCTTCTCACGGCCCCAGCACAGCACGAAAGCTATCACTGGGCACGGAACTGTGTTCCTCGCACACATGCCTTGATTCACTCAAGTTCAAGGAAGTTTTACCTGGAGAACCTGCTGGTTTCCCCAACCGTTTCAAACAATACAAAGTTTGATCTAGTTAACTTAATCACTAATGTATGCTCATGTGTGACACACAGATCTGTACACAACCCATACACATATATTAGTGGCATCCAATTTTAATATCTGAAAACCCAAATATCTGAAAAATAGGCGTGTTTTTATATTGAAGTATGGAGGTGACGTCAAATTTTAAAATACAGAAAACCAACTATCTCTGGTTAAGAAATGAAGAAACGGAGTTCACATTACAGGAAGTTTCCAAACAAGCTCCAGACGAGGGGCGGACCAACGCCCACTGACCGAAGAGCCCACTTCAGTGCACGGGCTCCAGCAGGAGACCTCCCCCACGTCCTCCCTGCAGGCCAGGGACTCTCAAAGAAAAATAGAAACATTCTTACTTCTGAAAACACACACAGTAGTAATGTCGCGTAGTGAGAGAACCAACGTCTGGTCTGGATTACAGCGAATCCCACTGGGGAGTAAAGGAAATCGCTCCCGAGGAAAGAAATACAGTGCCATTAGGAATGCTTATTCTACGGGCATGGAAGAGGAGGGCAAATGAACGTTATTTTCATGCATTCCAGAGAAGGGGGGGTACATAACTTTTCACATGTTTTATAGACTTCTTTTTTTTTAAGAGAGAGAAAGGAAGGCAGACAGAGAGAGAGAGACATTGTTTGGCTGTTCTGCCCATTCTCGCATCCACTGGTCCCTTCCTGTCCGTGTGTGTCCT
>PVIA01017612.1:0-15200 GCA_004024845.1 Tonatia bakeri
AGCGCCTCTCGACCCCACTTCGCAGGCCTCCCGACTCCGCCGCTCCTTACCGGTCTGGATGTACTGGAGCCCGACTTCTGTTCAATTAATTTCCCTCTGTTCTGGTTGTTAATTGTTTCTCAATCTTTGTTGTTTTCAGTCTTGGTTGTGCGAGGAAGCACAGTGCGACTGCCTATGCCTCCATCTTGGCCGGAACTGAGGGGTTTTCTTCTATTGCTTGGGCACAGAGTTGGGGTCTGTATTTATTCCATCAGTCACGCTTGGTCTAGAGGACTTTGTTAAGAATAGATGCATTTTGGAGTTTTCCTGGGTATTAAAATGAGGCAATTTTGTAGGCTAATAAGTAAAGTCAAGATTTTCAGACTTTATTGGAAAAACAGGTATTACTTATTAACATGCTAAATAACTAAGGTGTCTATGATTTCTTAATTTATGTTGTTTTTATACTTTTAAAGGAGAAAGAAATCATTTGGAGTCAGGCAAATCTTATTCTTATAAGACTTTCATGGATTATGATGTTTTTAGATCCACCTAGTAGTCTGGGCTTAGGCAAAACATTTTGCATGACAGATTTTATTGAGATTTTGTAATGAGTCCATCTGTCACCAGACTCACCATATTTCACTGTGTTGAGTCAAATTTCTGTAATACATTTTGAAGCCCATTATGTCCTTCCAAAGCCACAAATTCCATCTTTGACAGGAATCAGTGACCTAAATCAGTGAAGCAGGTGCGGGGAGACAGTGAATGGGCGGTACATTCTCTGTCTAGCAGGACAACGTACACTCAGCCACGTGGGCTGTGCTGCCCATTGTAACTGGATTTTATAACTGAGAAGATGCTGAAAATCTGGGTTTCTATGTATGGGTTTCAAAGAATTTTCTTTGATAGATAAATGTTAGCAACTAATTAAAAGGAAAATGTAATAAATCAATTATGGCAGTGCCTACTCCCCTTTTACAACATCTGCATAGGAATTTGAAAAAAATCTGTCAATCTTTACTTATACACCATTCACACACTGCAGACTAAATGCTAAAATGCATCAAAGAGAAGCTGTCCACACCAACATATTGTTCTAGTATCATACTCTACTATGCATTTTACTTTGTTATTTTCTAAAATTAATGCAGTTGTATTTTATCTACATGTGTTTTTGTATGACTAACAGTACAATACATCAGTGATAATGTACCATATTCAAAGAGAAAAGATAAGTGAGAAATTTACTCCATTGATGAATATCTGGTTCTTGTTTATTTAAACCTTTGTGTGTCCATGCTGCTGGGTGGATTGAGGAATAGATGGGGGAGTTGTGATTTAATAGCACAGAGTGTCAGTGCCAATTCTGCCTCTAACTCTAGGTTCCCCTTGGCCAAAAAAAAAAAAAAAAAAAAAAAAAAAATCACCCCGTGCTGTAGGTAGTAGCTTGTTTTGAAAAGCTACTCCAAACAATTAAGGTACTCTACAAATATAAAATGATACCTAAAAGCTTTTAAGTTGTAAAGAATGTGGTTATGGATAAACCATTTGTTTTTGTTTCATAAACAGAATTTTATATACAGCTAATGTTGTATGTATACATAAGGCAGACAAGGCAGACAAGGTCATAAAATGTAAAAACCTGTCTCCATTTGGAATCAAATTCTGCATTACTCCTTCATAAATGGCTCATGTTGACTTAAGAGTGCAAAAGGAAAAGAATATAGGGGTTACAGTGAAGCACAAAATTGAAAATGAATCAGCAAGCAGTAAAATTAAATGAAGAATAAATTAACTTAGGATAAAAGTCTAAGATGCTGAAAAGTTGTTCATTAAATATATTTTAGTTATTTCCTGTATTAAGGGGTAAATTGTTCATCAAAACCAATTATCTTTTAAAAAATCAATAATATTTACCTGTAGTTTACTTATTGATTTAATATTAATTTTGCAAATGTGAGCTTGGAATGAAGTTTTTTTCTCACCTCTTGTGAGGCCAAGTAAAAATGAAACACAAGACCCAACTTAATTAGCTTGGCAGCGAATAAGCATGGCATTTAAGGGTTTGGTCTGACAGCTCTGGGCTTGAATTCCAGCTCTGCTTAACATGAGGTATGTACCAATGGGAAAATATTTCACCTTTCCAACCCTCAGTTTTCTTAGCCACAACTGGAGACGATATTGCTTACATCATGGGGTCGTTGTAATGTTTATAGGAGATGGTCTATGTTTCCATGTTTACAATAGCATCAGACATATAGCAAATACTCAATAAGTGGTGGCTGCAATTACTATGACAAAAGGAGTGAGCCTTCCAGTTCTGATCCATTCTAAGAAATACAATGGTAGGGATTTGATCTTGATTAATTTCCTCAATAAGCACTCGGTGAGCAATAATAGGGACAAAGTAAAGAACAGGCAGCCTATCAAAGGGGTATGCATTATTTAGCAAGGAAAAGAAAACCTGATACGTGTCCTAGTATTTCAAATAATATTAGAAAGGATTTGAAGAATTACTGAAAGGACACTTCTATTTATTTGCCTAGTGATTATAGAGAAAAGGTTGACACACACTTAGATCGTATTGAGATATATAGCATAAAATTAAAACGCTATATGACATGACACACTGAAATGAAATTATGTGATAATTACAGACCTTGAAGGTTGAAATTAACCCTGAGGTTAATAATTCCAATAATATTTTATTTTTGACCAATGGCAAATGTAAAAATTCAATATAAAATAAGTAGAGATGCTATTAAAAATAATAACTTGTGGATTAAAATGAACAACTAGCAGTGGCATTTTACACTTGAAATACTGTGAATAAATCTTGGACTCCTACAAAATTTTAAACTTTAGTCTATATTGGAACATGAAAAAAAACAAAGGTCGTTTGGTAGTAATGTGGTTATAATTCTCAGGGCATGGTTTGTATAAGTAAATGCTTTCAACCTGGGATTTGAAAAACTGCTCTCTGGGACAAAGATCAGAAGTTTCTAGAAGTGGATTTGGCTAAAAATCTAAAATAGAAATATGTGGCAACAAAATACAGAATTTGGAATATAATTTGGAAACAAATTCTACGTCCAAAGTGATTTGAGGTTCACAACTGCACATTTTTGAAATCACTAAAGAGCATGGTTTATGAAAGACTCAAGGAAAGTAATTGCATAGGCATGTATTTTTGTTTTCCTGTAAGTGAACTTCTTATCTGAAGCTTCAGTGGGGCCACAGGGCAAGACCACATCTAAAATGGTTGTCATGCTTTGTGGAATGATGTACGAGGTCTGTCCAGAATGTATTCATCCATGTGATATGAAAAATAGAGACATTTATTGAAGAAGATACTAAACACAAGAAACATTGTACACAGGACAATGACACCTCAGTCCCCTTCAAAGTAGGCACTTTGAGTTCTCACATAATTCTCCCACTTGCCATCAGCTGCCCCCATAGGGTGCCAAACTTGGGCTGTAGGGGGAATTGAGTCACATGAGTGGTCTGATGTTTCACCAAAGAACTCTGCATGAGAGACATGATGCATGAGCAGGTGCATTGCCGTAATGAAGCTGCCAATCACTAAGCTGCCCATATATGTGGCCTTCTGAATCATCTGAACAGATTCCATGGAGGAATGTTGAGGCATAATGCAAAATTTGATGCAGATTCATTGCTCTACTCACTTAATCATTTTGAATGTGACAGCCACACAGTACACATGCTCGCTTAGTGGCCTCTACCACCCCCACTGATCAGCACAGTGAAGTTGTCATTGTTCACACATGCACATTCCAGGTCACTCTCCTTGGCTGCCAGGTTACATCGATGTCGTGCAAACTGTTCTTGTTATATTAACAATGGTTGGACTCTTTTCTGGACAGACCTCATTGTATTATTATTATTCAGAATAGCTGTGTGAGAAAGGGAAGCTATTGGTACCCTAAGGGCATTTTAAACACACAAAGGATGATACTAGATATGGCAACACAGTTGAACTCAAGAGCTTTTTGGTAAAATAAGTGACAGAGAGATTGTAGGCTCACCAATGTCTGTAAAAATCTATGAAATTTGTGTATGGATAGAATTCAATTATGTAATCATTTGCAGAAAACTGGAAAAAGCCATGTTGGGTAATCATCACTTACTGAGTACTCTATACTAGGTTTTGAGGGGAAGGAAAACAAAGAGTTGGCTTGAGGTGGAAATAGAGGTCAGTACAATCTATGGGTGGGTGTGAAATCACCACCCAGAGGCCTCTGAGGGGTTGTCATTGTGAATAAGGTCAAAGCTGCCAGACTATTAACCCTGTTCCAAAGAATGACTGTGAGCCAGGTAGTACTCATTCAGAGTGGAGGCATTTGTTCTTTTCATGAAAATATTTAAAAATATTAAAACTGTAGACGTGAACCTGGATCTGTTTTAAGTGATTATTGCCTGCCCTCTTGCCTGATTTCTGGTGTCTGTTATATGCAGTCCAAGGACCACGTTCATGTACCTCCCTTAATGGTTATAAAATAAATATTCTAAAAAATGGACCCATTTTTTCACTAAAGAAAGTCTATATAATTTTTATAAATGGAAAACTAGTATCACCACTTATAAATACTTAAAAGTGGAAATAATGGAAGTGAAGGAAATGTCATTAAAGTCTGGATAAATGCTGTGGCTTGTTGAGGGCTTTCATTTTCAGATATGTTCTCTCTTTGCTTATGAAAATATGAAAAATGTCCATATTCTTTTACCCAGCAAATATACTTTTATGAATGAATGCTGAAGATTTGTATATGCCTTTGCCAATTAACCTATATACAGGGTTATTTACTGAAGGATAGTTTAGCAAAAGATTGTAATCAAATTAAATGCTCATTGATAGTGATGAGTAAAAAGTTATGTGCATCCACACAGTAGAATATAATGCAGTTGTTAAAACTGTGTGGAAGGTGTTATGTTGGATAAATTGTTATGTGAACAAGATTCATTTGCAATATACATCCTTACACCTAGGTGTATGTATATAATCATATATTTGGATGGGTAAAAAGTAAGGAGAGTGGGCTAGGAGTGGAGTGGAAGGGGGCCTTACTTTTTACTATATTTTCTTCTGAATTCTTTCAATGGTAGAATAGTAGTTACGAGCACAAGCTAGCATGTATGAGTTCAAATTCTTACAATGCAGCTTACCAGCTGTGAGACCTTGAGCAAGCTACTTAATTTCTCTCACCTCAATTTTAAAATCTGCAGAATGGGGAAATTAATTGTATTTATCTTATAGAATTTTAATGATGGTGAGGTAAAATATATGAGAAGTGTTTAGAGCAGTGCTTGGCACATAGCAAGGCTATAAAAACATTTGCAAATATTTTTATCATTGTTCCATGTGCTTATTTGATCAATCAAAAATGAATACTTTTTAAAAAGAGCTATCTCTAGCAAGAATAAACAATCATGGGTTTTTATACATGATAATCAGAAGGAATGGAATAAATCAAAAGGAGAATAGCTACCTCATTCTAATATTCAAAGTTATTTAGCGTTAGGTCTATGTAGCCCTTAAAACCATCTTTGCTTTTATTTTGTAATCCCTACTTCTAGAAGCCCTGCGTAAAAGAAGGAATACTAATGAATACAGCATTCTGCATAGATTTATCCTTTGCTTCATTTCTCTTTTAATTTTTGCATTCAATATTATTTTGATTAGTTTTAGGTGTACAGCATAACGGTTAGATAATCATAGGCTTCACAAAGTGTTTCCCCAATATTTCCAGTACCCTCTGGCACCATGCATTGTTATTACACTATTATTGGCTATATTCCCTATGCTTTACTCTACATTTCCATGATTATTTTGCAACTACCAATGTGTACTTCTTAATCCTATCACTGTTTTTACCCAGTCCCCTATCCACCTCCCCTCTGGAAACCATCAGTCTGTTCTCTGTGTCTACAAGTCTGTTACTATTTTGTTTGTTCATTTATTTTGTTCTTTAGATTCCACATATAAGTGAAATCATATGGTATTTGTCTTTCTCTAACTTATTTCACTTAGCATAGTCACTCTAGGTTCATTCAGGCTGTTGCATAGAGTATGATTTCATTCTATTTTATGGCCAAGTAATATTTCATTGTAAATATGTACCACAGCTCTTTTATCCAATTGTCTATTTATAGGTCCTTGGATTGCTTCCATAGCTTGGCTATTATAAATTACACTGTAATGAACATAGGGGTGCATATATTTTTTCAAATTAGTGTTTTGAGTTTCTTCAGATATATAAAGAAAGGATCAGCCAGGGCAAGTGGAGTAGGAGGAAAATACATCTTACAGGGGAACTTTTAAGAACTGGGACAGGCTATACTGTCATGGGGTCAGATTTCCCTTTGGGAGGGGTAGAGGTAACAGAGTGAAAAAGACAAGTTTTAACAGGATGGTGCCCCCTTATATGTTGTGTGTATCTCATTATCTCATAAAAAGAGAGTTTGAGAACCAGCCAGAAGATGGAATTATATCTTTTTCTTTGGCTTCTTAGCTTTGCATGCTTTCTGTAAATTTAATTAAGATTCCAGACATCCCAGCCATAAGTTTTAGACAGCTTCTGTTACCATTATCAATCTATGTGTTTAGCCCATTGTAATAAAGCCCATTTCTTTTAAAGTAATGCCTGTTTATTCCCAGTGCTTATGTTTTCTAAAACACAAATGTGATCAATAATTATGGTAAAATACTTTAATTTTGAATGTCACTGGTTCCACTGAATAATAGAAAAGTTATCTAATTGTAAATACTTCCAAGGACTTTCCCTCTCCCCTGACTTTCCTAGTATATTTATTCTGTTGAACTTTCTAGAACAC
Organism: Tonatia bakeri; assembly: GCA_004024845.1. Lineage (NCBI taxonomy): Eukaryota > Metazoa > Chordata > Mammalia > Chiroptera > Phyllostomidae > Tonatia > Tonatia bakeri. Next base: position 6,838 of record PVIA01017612.1, read on the forward strand.
ATGCAAAACATACTGCTAGTATTTTTTGTTTTGGAGTATTTATATGGCATCGTGTATGAAATCTAATTAGCAAGCTATATAATATTTTATGGCTTTTACTTTAAACTTTTTAACAGTTTTTTTTGGTAATTTTAAGTAAAAACTGTTTAAAAAACTCTCAATTATCTATGCATGATTAACATTTTAAGGGGAAAAATTGATATATAAAACAAAACATTTCATATTTTTCCAAGGAAAATTGCAAATCTATATTATATCATCTGAAATGTACACTGGGATAAAATAATAAAAATTATAATTAAATAATGGAAATTATACTTAAAATATGGATTCATTGTTCTAGGTGTGATTGATTGCAATTTTAGGTAAAGGCCAAATGCTGTTGACAAAAACCCCTTCCCTAAAGGGTTTGTAATATGCTTATTTGAAGTCTTATTCGACTGTCTTTAACACAAGAAGAAAAATATAAATCAAGCAATATTTAAATAATTGACCCTGCAGTAACAATTCTAGAAAAGTAACAATAGACAAACGGTTGTCACGAAGTCCCAGGAGAAATATGTGGATGGCCAAATTATGGGCAGAATTAGAGAATGGTGTGACTGTTTCTGGGCAATCCCATTGCCAAATATTGCCAAGTTCAATACTTTTTCAGTGTACTTTTCCTTTCTGTTTATTCCCCTCTCTCCAGTTCTGAAATCATTAGAGTAAGGTGTGAATGCTGTAAGAATGCCTTTAAAACTAGATATTGTGATAGTGGTGTCTAAAAGTGAATTAAATTTGAGTTCTCTCATTCTTTTTCTATGTTCAGTGATGCCTAATTCTGACCAGGGGAAGACCTGGGAATCCTGGGCTTCTTCATGCTGGGCTTATTCCTGAGGACATGCATATGTTAAAATGTTTACACAATTTATATGGCTCTGATTTCAGTGGGAAAGATCTTGGCTTATCTAGGTGATTTTATTTAAATAATCCCCCAAACATTTATTGAATTAGTCATTACTATATACCCCAAAATCTTACACTAAAACATCATTTTCAGAATAATAACCTTGGACAATTCTATGTTTGTGTTAGTGTTGCTGAAATCATTCTTAGAATTATATGCATGTGTATAATTACTTTTTGAATAAATTCAGTGGTGACAAATATTTATTCTGAGGATAGACCTTTTTGTTTTTTCTTTTTAAATATAATTTTTTAAATTATAAAAATAGTTAAAATTTGTCATAAAATATTGGAAAGTGATAATCTTTCATATTGTGTCAAAGAATCTTTGAAGCCCAAATAAAGCTGTACCCAAACCCATTATAATTAAAATGTTAAAAGTTAGAGACAGGGAGAGAATATTAAAAGCAGCAGGAGAAAAATAACTAGTTATGTATAAGGGATATTAGCTGATTCATCAGCAGAAATTTTGTGGACCAAAAGTGAGTGGCATGATATATTTAAAGTACTGAAAAAACCTGCCAACCAAGGATAGTCTACTTGACAAAGTTATTATTTAGAAGTGAAGGAGAGATAGAGTTTCCAGATAAGCAAAATTTAAAAGAGTTCATCACCATTAAATTGGCCTTACAAAAAAATGTTAAAGGAACTTCTTCAAGCTGAAAAGACAGGGTCTTAATTAGTAACAAGAACACATATGAAAAAATATATCTCACTGGAAAGGTAAATGTATAGTAAAGGTAATGAATTAATCACTTATCAAGCTAATAAGGTTAAAAGAAAAAGTTGTACAAATAACTATGACTACAAAATTAGTTATGTACCAGATCAAAAGATATAAAATGTGACATCAAAAACACGAAATGTGTGAAGTAATGATGCTGAGTTTTACAATGGAATCAAAGTTAAGTTGTTATTGACTTAAAATAGACAGTTATAGACATATTACTATATGTAAGCCTTGTGGTAACCACAAAACACAAACTTATAGTAAATACACAAAAGAGAAAGAGAAAGCATCAAACTACAAGAGCAAGAAAAGAAAAAAAGGAACTGAAAGGAACTACAAAAATAGTCATAAAATAATTAACAAAATGGCAGTAAGCACTTACCTATCAATAATTACTTGAAATAAAGATGAATTAAATTCTCCAATTAAAAGGCATGAAGTGACTAATTGAGTTAACCACCCCCCACAACAATACCCATGTATATGCTGCCTACAAGAGACTCACTTTAGATGTAAGGGCACAAACACTGAAAGTAAAGGAGTAGAAAATATTTTGTGCAAAATGAAAACCCAAAGAAATATGAAATAGTTATATTTATATTACAGAAAGCAAAAACTGTAATAAGAAACAAAAAGGGTGTTACATAATAACAAAGGAGTCAATCCAACAAGAGGCTATAGTATTTGTAGATATTTATGTGTCCAAAATAGGATCACCTAAATATAAATCAGATAGTAACACACATAAAAGGAGAAATAGACAACAATAGAATAATAGTAGGGGACTTTAATACCCCACTTACATCAATGGATAGATGATTTAGATGGAAAAGAATAAGGAAATACTGGCTTCAAACAACATGTTAGAAGAGATGGATTTAACAGATAGTTACAGAACATTCCATCCAAAAGCAACAAACCACATTCTTCTCAAATACACTTAGAACATATTCTAAGATAGATTATATGTCAGGCCAGAAGACAAGTCTTTATAAATTTAAGAGGATTGAAATATATCAAGCATCTTTTCCAAATACAATGGTATGAAACTAGAAATTACTTACACAAAGAAAACTGGAAAATTCAAAATATGTGGAGATTAAACAATATGTTACTGAACAACCAGTAGGTTGAAGGAGAAATAAAAAAATACTTGAGGCAGGTAAAATGGAAATACAACATAACATTTATGGGATGCAGCAAAAGCAGTTCTAAAAGGGAAGTTCATAGCAATAAATGCCTACCTACCTCAAGAAACAAGAAAAGTCTCAAATAAACAACCTAACTTTCCAGCTAATGGAACTAGAAAAAGAACAAACAAAACTGGAAGTTAGTAGAAAGAAGGTAACAACGAAGATTAGAGCAGAAACAAATGAAATACAGGCCAAAAAGACAATAGAAAATATCAATGAAACTAACAGCTGGTTCTTTGAAAGATAAATAAAATTGACAAACTTTTTTTAGCTAGACTCACTAAAAAAAAAGAGAGAAGACTCAAATAAATAAAGTCAGAAATGGAAGAGGTGTTACCACACTGAGACCGCAGAAATAAAACCGATGATAACAGACTATTATGAACAATTGTGAGTTAACAAATTGGACAGTCTAGAATAAATGGATAAATTCCTATAAACATAGTGATTCAAGGCTGAATCACTGTGAACTAGAAAATCTGAACAAACCAATTACTAGTAAGGAGATCAAATCAGTAATAAAAATGTCCAACAAACAGAAGTCCAGGACCAAATGGCTTCACTGGTGAATTCTACTAAAAATTCAAAGAAGACTCAATACTAGTACTTCTCAAACTCTTCTAAAAAAATAGAAGAAAAGGAAATATTTTCAGACTTATTGCATGAGGCCAGAATTAGCACTATACCAAAACCAGACAAAGATGGCACAAGACAAGAAAATTACAGGCCATAATCCCCGATGAACTTAGATGTAAAACCTAAACAAAGTGTTAGCAAATTGAATTGAACAATACATTAAGAGGATCATAACCTATGATCAAGTAGGGTTTAGACCAAGGATGCAAAGATGGCACAACATGAACCAATCAGTCAGTGTGATACAGCACATTAATAAAATGAAGGATAAAAATTACATGATCATTTCAATAGATGTAGAAAAAGCATTTGACAAAATCCAACATCCATTTATGATAGAAACTTTCAACAAAGTGAATATAGAGAGAACATGCCTCAACGTAATAAAGGCCATATATGAAAAGCCCAGAGCTAACATCATACTTTATAGTGAAAAGATGAAACATTTTTCTAAGATCAAAAACAGGACAGAAATGCCCACTATCATCTCACATAGTATTGGAAGTTCTAGCCACAGGCAAGAAAAAGAAATAAAGGCGTTAAAACTGGAAAGGAAGAAGTGAAACTCTCAGTATTTGCAGATGACATGATATTATGTAGTGAAAACCCTAAAGACTCCGTGAGAAAACTGTTAGAATGAATAAATGAGTTCAGGAAAGTTGCAGGATACAAAATCAATACACAAAATATCAGTTATATTTCTATACTCTAATGAATTATCTGAAAGAGAAATTAAGAAAAACAAACCCACTTATATTTTCATCAAGAAGAATAAAATACCCAGCAGTAAATTTAATCAAGGAGGTGAATGATCTGTATTTTTAAAACTACAAGACCTTAGTGAAATATATTAAAGAAGTCACAAATAAATAAAAAGATATTCCATGCTTTTCGGCTGGAAGAATTAATATTGTTAAAATGCCCATTCTAGCCAAAGCAATCTACAGATTCAATTTAGTCCCTATCATAATTCCAGTGGCATTTCTACAGAAATAGAACAAACAATCCTAAAATTTGTATGAAGCCATAAAAGCATTTGAATAACCAAAGCAACCTTGAGAAAAAAGAAGAAAGTTGGGGTTATCATACTCCCTGATTTCAAACTCTATTACAAAGCTATAGTATTTAAGACAGTGTGGTATTGGCATAAAAACAGACACACAGATAAATGGAACAGATTAGAGAACCCACTAGTAAACCCATACACATATGGTCAATTAATTTATGATAAAGGAGCCAAGAATATACAATGGTAAATGCATTGGGAAAATTGGACAGCCAAATGCAAAAGAATGAAACTGGATCTTACACCACACATCAAAGTTAACTCAAAATGTTTAAAAATTAATTAAAAATTGGACAGAAGATCTGAATCAATAGTTTTCTCTTAAGAAGACATACAGATGGTTAATAAGTACATGAAAAGATGTTCTACATTATTAATCATCAGGGAAATGTAAACAAAAACTACAATGAAAAGTTACTTCACACCTGTTAGAATGGCAGTTATCAAAGACTAGAATTAACAAGTGTTGGCGAGGATGTGAAGAACAGAGAATCATTGTGCACAGTCTGTGCAAATGTAAATTAGTGCAGTCACTGTGGAAAACAGTGTGGAGGTTCCTCAAAAAATTAAAAATAGATCTACCATATTGTCCAGCAATTTTACTTCTGGGCATTTATCTGAAGAAAATGAAAACACTTATTCATGAAGAGATATTCACCCCCATTTTTTTGCAGTATTATTTATAAAAGCTGAGCTATGGAAACAAAATGTCCATCATCAAAGGATGAATGTGTTCCATTCATCAAAGGATGAATAGATAAACAAATTGTGGCATGTGTATGTATATAAATTAGATTATTAAGTCATAAAAAGAATGAGATCTTGCCACTTGCAACAATATGAATGGACTCTGAGGGCATTATGCTAGGTGAAATAAGTCAGAGAGAAAAAGACAAATGCCATATGATCCCTCATATGTGAAATCTTAAGGAAAATAAAACACCAAATAACCAACCACATAGACACGAAGAACAACAGATAGGTGATTGCCAAAGGCTGGGGCTGCAGAGTGGGAGAAATGGGTGATTTATTATTATTTCATTTAAATAAATAAAACATTTAAAAAGACTATTATTTTTGTTTATACTTACTGTATCATAATCTTTTTATAATATCATGAAATATTCAAAACGTAATTTTAAAAAATATGATTTTAAATGGTTGTTATTTACCCATATTTAAGCAGTTTATAATTTTCTTATAAACATCCTAATTCTCTAATCTTTGGCCACTTCTTTGAATCTTTCTTAAGACAGAATTATAAAAGTGAGATTATTGGCCAAAAGACGATGAAAAAATTTAGATTTTAGAAACTGTGTTAGAGTCCTAATAAGGGTACTATAGAATCTGAATTGGTTTAGCTGTCTGATTCCATCATATGGAGCCAGATATTGGGAGAAAAAAATTTCTTAAATATTAGCTAGTTGCTATAGCTGTTAATTATTCACTTACCTATTAAATAGGGTCATGCTTGTGCTCTTCTGATGTCATAGAATTCCTTTTTTTTTCTCCTAGTTGCTGTGTATGATTTACTTAATTTGATTTTCTTATCACAGAAGATCTAAAATATACCGTTGTGATATTATCACTATATAGAAGATATTTGAAACCTTACATATTTATGTATATATATATTTATATTTATATCTGTATATAGATGAGATGATCTAGGAAGAGTGTGAAGTGTGAAAGGGGGAGACTGAAGATGGAACTTTGGAGAATGACAACATTTAAGGCTCAGGCATCTTAGGACAAAGAAGACCTTGTCCTAGATACTAGGAAGGCATAGCTACCTGGATGGGAAACAGCCGGAGAGTGGGGGATCATGGAATCCAGGGAAAGAGAATGTTCCTGTTGCGATGGAGCAATCAGGGGTGTCAAATGTGTCAGAGGTCCAGCAAGACAAGAATGGAAAAGTACTCTGTTTATCAACGTAATTATTCGATTACTTTCATGGGATTAGGTTCAGTAGAGAAGTGTTGAGCAAGATAAAAAGCGCAAGATGAATTGCAGGGGGACTGAGTGTGAGATGCATATGTGGAAACCATGGGCAGAGAAAAATTTTTAAAATACTTGACTTTGAAAGGAAGGGAAAAGAAATGACAGGGGAGGTCAAAATAGAGTTTTCCTTTCAACTGCAAATTGCTTCAGCCACTTAAACAGCAAGAAATATGTAGAACGTTAATGGTTGAGCATGTAGGAAAAGGGGATGGAAACAGAATGTAGATATCTGAGGAAGCCAGGAAACGGCATCAGATTTATCTGAGACAAGGAAAGATACCTCTCCTACCCTGACATGAAGAAAAAAGCCATGTTGGCTCTGTAATTTGAATTGAGGAGGAAGATAACATTTGAGTGAATTCTGAGTGATGACTTCTCCTTTTTCTGTGGTGTAGGAGATAATGCTGTGGCCTCCCGTTAAGGAAGGAGGTAGAGGGTAGTAGAGTTCTGAAAGAGGCACATTGGAGGATAGGGGAAAGGGCTGTCTACGAACACACAAGATTATTGGATAGGGCTGAAAACCCATTCATCCTAGAAACTGTGAATTTTTTTTTAAAGATTTTATTTATTTATTTTCTTAGGGAGGGAGAAAGAGAGAGAGAGAGAAACAGCAATGTGTGGTTGCTGGGGGACATGGCCTGCAACCTAGGCATGTGCCCTGACTGGGAATCGAATCTGTGATGCCTGGTTCACAGCCCGAGCTCAATCCACTGAGCTACACCAGCCAGGGCGAAACTGTGAATTTTTAATGACACCAGTTTATGAAAAATGAGCCAGCTAAGTGTGCTGGTGTTACAGAGCAAGAACCAGGGGGGGGCCTGGGACGGTGATGCTCTTACCGAAAGAGACTCAGGTCCGTCTTGTCCGCCGCCTTAAAGGAAAGATATCTCTCAATGCCAGAGATTCGTGAAAAGGAAAGGAAACGTTTATTTAGTGCTATACAAACTTAAAGTAGTGACCTAATGTCTTTACCAAAATCCCAAAGTCCCTTAAAACACGCACAAACACACACAGTCCTTCCTTCCCCCTTTGCCCAGTCTGGGGTACCATATCTCAGCAAAGGAAATAGAAGTCCAGTCTCAGGCAGTGTCTGGTTCTTCCCAGTAATCCGTGCTCGGCTCGTAGGCCTCTCTCGGTTCTCGGCACCATCAGCTGTGTCGCCGTCCAGGCAGGATCTCCAATTAATCCAAAGCCATGCAGCACCGTCTCATAGCTACTGGTAAGAGTTCTTTCATCCTTCTTCCAGGCAAAGTCTCTCTTGCTTCCCCGGGCTGCGTGACCAAAAGAAGCACCTCAAAGCCACGCAGTCCTCTCCTACCAGAGCTGCGGGGGTCTGCACTCTGGCAAAACCGCGTGGTTCTCTCCTCACAGAGATGCAAGAGCCCTGTGCTCTGCCAAAAGCCGCGTGGTTCTCCCTTCACAGAGATGCAGGAGCCCGGTACTCAGCCAAATCCGCGTGGTTCTCTCCCTACAGGGCTGCGGGAGCTCCTACTCTGCCAAAAGCCACATGGATCACTCCCACAGGGCTGCCGAGAGCCCTATACTCAACCAAGTCCGCGTGGTTCTCTCTCTATGGCTGCCGCGCCTGGGCTTTTAAATCCCGCACCAATCTTCCTCTGCAGCCCCATTTCCGACTCCTCCTACACTTGGCCACACCTGCCCTCAATCTGCTATCCTTTCCAGCTTTTCTGGTTGCCATCGTGGGTCTGGGCAGGTGTGGCCCCATGTTATGGAGTCAATCATCTCCAAGCTCTCATATAGGCGCTGTAACTCGGGGGACCTGCCCCCC
>PVIA01017613.1:0-15203 GCA_004024845.1 Tonatia bakeri
TAGAGACTTGGGCTTATTTCTGGGCTCTCTGTTCTGTTCCATTGGTCCATGTGCCTGTTCTTATGCCAGTACCAGGCTGTTTTGATTGGAAAATTTTTTTTAGATGTGCAATGCTGTATCTCTGATGAAATAATTAGACTGGTATATTCCAAAGTCAATCACACTTCTGAAGTTTGTCCTTACTGAGGGAAATACAAATGTTTACCTTTAATTATAGTTCCCCTTTGGGTGATTCAGTGTAGTACTATTTTTTTTAATCCTCACCTGAGGATATGTTTGTTGATTTTTAAGAGAGAGGCAGAGGGAAAAACATCAACGTGAGAGAGAGACATCAATTTCTCCCTTACGAGCCTCCACCAGGGATCGAACACTCAACCTAGGTATATTCCCTGACCAGGGATGGAACCCACAAACTTTTGGTGTATGGAATGATGCTCCAACCAACTGAATCATCCAGCCAGAGAAGTGCAGTACTATTTTTAAGTGAGTTTTTAAAGTATTCTTTTTTTTTTTTTAGTGTAAGAAAAGAGGTTAGAGGCAGAGAACTTGTAGCTAGTAGAAAAGGAAACTTCAAAGAAGGGGCAAGATTAATGTGTATCTCCAGAATTAAAATACACAGCTGTAGTCTGCAAACTTGAATACACTTTAAAGCCATCTCCTTGCTCCCCCACTAAAGGTCCAATCCTTTAACTGACATTACAGTCCTATCAAAAAACAAGATGACATTTATTCTGGTGCATAGGAGGTAAACCTTAATCTGTTTAATCCATGATTTCTTCAAATAAAGGAAAGCAATTACCATTTCAGTTTCTGCTTGTTCTCCTTCCTAGTAATGAACCATTGGGAATCAGTCAATTCTATCTTTGCTGGACCTTAGGGGGCTGCTGGGATAAAGTTGTGTGACAGCTGCAGGTGACACTGCCCATGCTTTTCTTCCATGGCTGCTGCTGCTATTCTTCATCTGACTTCTCTTCGCAGATATTCCATAATGAATGGGGGAAAATGGCCTGAAATAATCTCAGATTAGGAGGACTTGGACAAAGAACCAAAATCAAACTGACATCCAAGGGTGAGACTGCCATTGCCATTCAAATCTCTAATTTTGAAACATTTAAGTGTGTGTTTTGGTACCTGTTGTTAAAACCTCAGAAAAACCAATCTATCTTCATAGATACATTTTTAAGCCCAGCCATCTATTTGACAGAAAGCTAAAGCTACTGATGTTTGTAGAATTCATGAATATTCAATAGGTAGCATCTGCTAAAAATGGAGTCAACTATACCATTTATTGCAGCAATGGAGCAATAGGTTCAATCTCACCTTGCATGAGGAAGTCAAGTTTGAGACTCGTGCAATAAGTCTGTGTTTTACCATAGTCGGTGAGAGGGTTCTTTCCAATGCTGGAAAGTCAGAGTATGTAAGGAATCTGGAGGATGAATTAACAAAAAGAGATCAAGGGTTGCATGCAATGTCAGGAAATCCAGGGCACTGAAGATTATTAAAGTAACCCCTCAGGTTCATACCTGGGATTCCCTCTCTTACAAAAAAATAAATAAATAAATCAGTTGTGGCAAAGAAAATTTAGAGTGATTTTCCTTGCCCTTATAGCACAAGTGAATTATATCAGTTTTTTTAAAAAAGAACTCCATAGCCCACAGTTTTTTCTATCAAGAACTGATATAATTTGGTGTATTTAGAGATAGCCCAGAGACTGAAATATTTTAATTCGCCTCTCTAATGAGGGATTCTTTGCAGTTCTAAGAACACTTGCTTTCCTAAGCTTCCTTCTCCGGCATTCTCTCCCACACACACATGCCAAATAATACCATGTAAGGTGGGCCCTGCTTGGGTAAAATAGCATGTGTCAGGGGAAACTGGCACATAAATATCTAGTAAGTATGTATACATACATGCACGTTGGCACATACATCTGCACATATATCCAGCATGAAACTCTTAATTCTGAATTTGCTTTTAGGGAGAAAATCTTCTTTAAACTGGGAATGATCAAAGTGACCATGTACTCTTGTCAAAAATGCTTCATAATGTCATAGCCTTTTGATTTACATTGTTTGCTTATACATTAACCAGATAATCAGTTTCTGGAAATTCAAAGAATTTAGCTTTGAGGTTTTTTTGTGGGGGTGGGAGAGAGGAGGGTATCTCATTCCTTATGGGTTTGCAGGAGAACTAGCTCCCCCTGGGTGAATACCAGTGGTCAGCTATGTTATTAGGCACTTTACATTCCTTATATTAGGGGTTTCCCAAAGGAATCACAGGGGGTCCCAAAGTGTGATTCTCCAAACCAGCAACACTTGGAAACTTGTTAGAAATGCACATTAGCAGGCGTCACCCAAGACCTATGGACTCTAACTTGAGGAAGGGTACAGCAGTCTTTTGGGACAAGCCCTTTAGGTGATTTCATTGCAGGCTCAAGTTTGAGGACCACTGCCTTCAGGATTTAAACCTCAGCAGTGCCTTATGTAAGATAAACTGTCATCTCCATCTCCAATTTTTTTACAGATGAGGAAAGCAAATCCCAGAGAGGTGAGTTCATTTGTTGCATAGCTCAACAGGTCAAAAATGGGACTGGGAGTTAAACTCTAGCTGTTCAGCATTCTAACCTTGAACACTTTCTATGCAACCTTCAGTATTTAGTCCCTGTTGGCTACAGAGAATAACTTCATTGCCCAGAAAAGAAGGAGCTCCTCAGGCATGGGGGTGCTACGGTTCTTCCTACGTGTATACCTGCAGTCAAAACTCTCCCTTTACCACAGCTCTCAGTCTAACAGACATGGAATCCTAACACTTAGCAGCAGGTGAAGAACCAGAGTAGTAACCCAAATTTGACAAACATATCTTCAAATTTCTTCACCTCACAGTATTTAGATTTCAGTGTCCTGGCTACACATAGGTCATGGGCTTATAACTAACTGAAATATGGGCTGCTGTGTTTTATCCTACATCTTAATGTGATCTTGAAGCACAGCAACTCCATTCCAAGAATTCAGATTCAGGTGATAGAAGACAGAAGACAGAGTAAGAAAGATAGTCAGACAGATTCTTGTGGAGCTGCTGAGACATTTCTGAGAGAATTTTGTTCTGGCCGTGTTTCCAATTGATCGGAGTTATCACAAAAGACTTTTTAAAATGGGTTTGTGGCACTAAATTTATATTTTCCTTAAAACTTGCATCATAGTACATATAAAACTGGTGAGATCTGAATGTGGTTGACGGACTGTATTAATCTCCTGGTGGTGATAGTGTACTATAGCTGTGCAAGATGTTACCATTAGGAAAAACGGGTGGACTGTATGGAAGGTGTGCAGGACTTCTCCGAATTGTTTTTCACGATTGCATGTGAATCTACTTTTATCTCAAAATAAAAAGTAATGAAAAATTGGTAACATATTGGGAGATTGGGGGAAATGGGGAGACATTGGTCAAAGGACAAAAACTTTCAGTTATAAGTCCTGGGGATTTAATGTGCAGCATGGTGGCTACAGTTAACGCTGTATTATGTACCTGAAATATTGTATACTTGAAATACTGTATAGCTAAGAGAGTAGATTCAACACAAACACACACACACAAAAGGTAACTATGGAAGACAATGGGTGTGTTGATTGCTGTAATCATTTCACAGCATATAGAGATATCAAATAATCACATCATACACATTTTAAAAAGAATGTACATACAGCCTAAATACAGACACTTTTTATTTGTCAAATTTCCATAAAGCTGGTAAAATATGGTGTCATGGCAGGAAGGGCAGGAAGTGTGGTCTGGGGAAAGTAATCTGGGCCACACTATTTTAGATCCTTAAATGTCATTGCTTTCTGGGCTTTCAAGTCCCTATTGCTACCAAGAAGCTGAAAGAGAGGCTCTCACATCATCTTATCCCTTCACAGGAGTCACTGAAACCCAGACGCTTTTGCTCACTGCTGAAATCACACTCTGAGGGAAGGTCTCCTGGATCTAGTAATTAGTGGGCATACTTAGCAGCACCCTTAGGTATGGTTGCTAGGTAAGATAGCCACTTTGCTATTTTGACCTATTTCAACCTCTTCCTTTCTCAAAAGGGGTGAACGGGTTGTGGTGAAAGAATCTTTATTGGAAAGAAAGCTGTTGGTTTCTGCTGATTTGGTTTTTTTTGTTTTGTTTTTTTTTTCTCCTGAGCTGCCAGACAGAGTGTTTAAAAATACACCTAAGCTTTTGTTGGGAGCCAAGAATGTCACACCAACTGACTGCCTGTCTGCATATTTAAGGTTTTGATGGGAGGCTTGATAAGACATACTCACATTCCAGTAGATAATTTGATTGCAGAGAAGAGCAGACAATATACTGCAGAGTAGGGTGGGGACTATTTCTTGATTTCCCCCCCAGTTTTATGAAGGAATCTCTATACCCCATGACCACACAGTCCCTAACTACATCTTTCTAGGAAGTCTAAAAATGAAATGAATGCTTTCATCAGTAGTGAAATGTAAATACAGGCAGGATGGTCATTTTTCAAGCAAATGTTGGAGACTGAACAAGATAAAAGTATATTTTTATTGGACATACTCATTATGCGCAAGATATGTAATCCTCACAACACCCATGAATTAAGTATTTTAATCCCTATTTTATAGATAACTGAGGATTAGAAAAGTGAATAAATTTTCCAAGATCTCATAGCCAGTGAGAATGTGGTGGGGTCAGGCCTCAAACTGGATGCCTTTGTGCTCTAAATTCACATTCCTTGTAGTTATGCTGAATATGCCATGCAGACTTTTCCAACTGTGCATTTTTCTAAGACTCTGCAAATGACCTGGAAACAATTGTTTTGAACTTTTGAGGAGCAGTGATACTAAGTTAGATACTGACCTAAGTTAGATTAAATGACCATTGTAGTTGATACTTTCAAAAATAATATTGTATCTGAGGGGTTTTGCTAAGATAGAAAGAACCAAAAGATTTTAATGGATCAAAACAACAATCTTGGCCCATATGGTCCAGATTAAAATAAAGAGGGAGATTATAGATCTGTTCAGTTCGCAATCTGTTGTAAAGAGCTTTGCCTCTCTGGCACTTAGAGAAATCATTCTAGTACTTCCCACGCATATAATGCTTTAGGGCTTACAAAGCACTTTCACATACATTATCTCATTTGATCATAATAATCCTGTAAATTTAGTAGAACACTTTACAAATGAGGTTCACAGAGGGTAAATACATTGCCTAGAGCACAGTTGCTCGAAGAGGGAATTCATGAGTTTTGTCTAGGACACTGCTTCATTGTGTGGGGTTGTCCAGTACGCTGCAGGACAGGAAAGTCCTGGGCACCCACCCATTAAAGGCCAAGCGCTCTGCCTGTCATTGTCACAAGCATACCCCATCCAACCACATTTTCAAACGTGTTCTAGCAGAGTTAAACCCCACACCCTATGGAGAACCACTGATATATGGTGGAGGTCAGGATGAGATCACACTTTTATAAGTCTTAGAGCAGGAGCTCAAATCTGGTCTCCAGATAACAATTCTAGCACTCTATCTACCACTTTGCTCTTTCCCACTTTAATCTTTCACCTCATATGTATAATCCTTGTAGGCAACTGAATTTGATGGCCATATAAAGGCACATAGTCTAGGTGATTATACAAAAAAACCCCCTTAGAATTAATAAAAATTATGGCATATCAAGATCTTAGGGGCCTGATGGCTAATAGTTTGAAATTATGAAGGTTTTCACCTTCTGAAACCTCGATTCCCCAGCATAAAAAATAAGCCTCATATGATAATATGTCACATGAAGATTAACAGATAAATGTGAAAAGACTTTGAAGTTCAAAGTACAACATCTACCCACCCACAAACTGTTTACCGAGAGCCTATGATTTATACTCTTACTCTTGGTTCTTGGGTTCTGGGCCAAGAACAATGAACAAGTCAAGGCGTTATGGAGCTGGTATTAGCTCTTCAGACTTCAAACTCAATGTTAATGAGTATTCTACTTATTTCTAACAGCCGACTGTTGATACAGGAGCAAAGAACAGTTTATATTGAGAAGAATGAAAGAGAGAGACTAGAAAATTTGGAGAAGATACTGACTTTCAACTGTCCACTTGATTGTAACATTCAGGAGCTATTCTGCCCAAAAGCCAGCCATTGTCAATAAACAATGGCACCTCCTACACTGAAATTTCATTCCTCTCTTGTCTACCACCACCAGTTGGATGAGTTCCCCCTTACATCTACCACCACCAGCTGGATGAGTCCCCCTCCCTTTTTTTTTGTTCCTATAGTATCCTGTGCTGAGCTCTATTAAAGTACCTATCACATTATATTGAAATCATTTCATTACAGAAGAGCATAAGCATCTTCACAAAATCCCATGGTTGCATGGAGGTCTGGCCCCTAGTAGGTCTGCATCTGTAAAACCTGTTAAAAGACACAACTAGCACTCATCTTTGAAAATTATTCTCCCTCCCTCCCTTCTAGCCCACAGCAAATCACCAAAGTTCTGATATTTTTACAAATCAGAATTATCTTCAACATAAAAGAGAACATTTACCCCCATCTGAGTTAAAAGCATCTCTCAGTCCACTTTAATCAAGATCATCTGCTAGCAGTCTTTTTTCCCCCTTGGATATGCTTATCAACCAAATCAGTAAACTAAGTGAGAGAAGTGCTGCAAATACTTGTGCTTTTTGTCTTTGTTCCCCCTTCCTTGTTTTTTTCCCCCTAGAAGAGTAAATGTAGGAAGAACTAGGTGAAGTGATAATGGCTATGCTGAGTGCTAGAAATTAAATTAATTGTAAACCCCCAAACTCCACTCAGTCATAACAAAGTCTCCCAACAGGAAATTGGTTGTATAGCTGCACAGATGTGATTTAAGAAATCTTTCAATATGTGGCCTTTTCAATGATGTTAAAGCTATTACACTGACTGATGTGGTATGCTGGGTCTGGATGTTTCCCTCCCAAGGTAACATTCCCCATGGTTTGTGGAGACTCAAGTAGATTATTCTTACATTAGGAAAATGCAAATACACCAGAGATCATCTAGTCCAAACCCAGGCTATAGATGTCATAGGATATTATTATTACCCAGACTTTTTATTTAAAAAAGATGTATAGCATCCTCATTTATCCTCATGCAAATTGTGGACTTTACCAACTGGCAGCCACAGAATAGTTCCAATTTTCTGAGGAGGATTTATTCCTTCATATACACAAATGTCAGAATCATTACATTTACTCAACATACCATTCTAGAAAAGTATGTATAGTTCAAAGATTACAACTGGGATATTTGCTTAATTACAGGCCCCCACCATTTTAAGGGCAGCAGGCTGTGGAGCGTCTCTGAAGCCCTGGAAAGCTTTTAAACAGAGACAACTCCCTTTTAACTGTAGATATGTTGGTAAGTATCACAATAGCTGACATCCGTTTTGTGCCATGTGCCAGGTTCTAGGCAGTATTTTACATAAATTTAATCTTCACAAAAACTGTTTGAAGTAAATATTATTCTCTTCATTTTCTAGATGAGGTAACTGAAATGCAAAGAGGTTAAAAACAAACAAACAAACACACAACTTTCCAAAGTCACATAGTTAAAAAGTGAGAGTCACTAGTCACACTTGGGCCAATCACCAACTTATCCCCTACATGAGGCTGTTTCCCATTGGCACTGGTTACATGTGATTCTGTTCTATGGAATTAGTGTTGGATAAATGTCTTAAAACCTGGGTTTCAGGCATTGCTCTGTCACCAAATTGCTGTGAGGCCTTAGATAAATCACTTAATCTCCTTAATCTTCAAGGTCTCATTTGATTAAAGTATAAGAAAACACAGGTGTCTATAAAAACTACATGTCACAGATACAATCTTCTAGAGTGTAAATTCCATGAACATATTCTTCATAGTATCTCAAATGCCTAGAGTCATAGTAGGAAGTGCTAAGACTGTTTGTTGAGTGAATAAATGACTGATGCAACTAAAGAAAAATCACTACACAAAAGGCATTAAACTCAGCAAATATTTACTGCACGGCTGATCTGAGGTGACCATGTGCTACAGTCTAACCTAAATAATTTCATTAATCCTCAAGACCACTCAGCAGCATGGGAACCTGTATTCTCATCTGTATGAAACAGTTAAGGGAAGAAATGCAGAAGAGCTAAGTATCTTGTCCAAGATTGCATGAATAGCAAGTCTTGGGGCTGATTTTTTTAATTTATTTTTTAAATTGTTTTATTGTTGTTCAAGTATAGTTGCCTGCATTTATCCCTTACCACTCCCCCCTTCCCCAGCCATCCACACCTCCCTCCAGATTCTACCCCCCCTTGGTTTTGTCCATGAGTCCTTTATAGTTGTTTCTGAAAATCTACCCCCCCACACATTTTCCCCTCCCCCCTCCCCTCTGGTTACTGTCAGAATTTTCTTAATTTTAATGTCTTTGAGCTGATTTTTGAACCTGGATTCTCTCTGGTCAAAATATGATGGCAATGCATCTGCCTCTTCTCAGGAAGCTTATAGTTCATTACTGCATAGGCAAGCCACATATATATAGAAAAAAAAAAGAGATCTATTGGGCTAAGAGTAATAAAAGAAAAACAGCAAAGTTGGGAGAGTAATTCTGAGTGACTTTGTTGGGACTAGTGTTTCTGAATACTGTCTATACTGTAGGATAATGGGAGCTTGGTATAGGCAACCTTTGGAGATACTGTTGGGTTGGATCCAGACCACTGCAATAAAGCCAATCCTAATCTTTTTGCTGGTAGAGAGTCTTATATTCAATTTGTTAAAAAAAAAAAGACATCTATGAAGCACAATAAAAGGAGTTATGCTTGTACTAGTAATTAAAAAATAAAAAACACAAAAAAACCCCTCCAGGTGATCCTAACATGTAGCTAGAGTTGAGATCCACCAATCCACGCAAATCTCTTAAAAAACTGCCTATGTTTAGCTTTAAGGTATATGTTCTCAGTGACATAGAGAGCTTAAATGACTTGTCCAAGGCCACACATGGTAACATGTCAAAGTTAAAACAGACTCCAGAAACCTTGTCCCTGGATCATAGGAAACAGTCATGAGATGAAGATGCTACTGCTACCTTAGACAGCTAAAATGTAACCAGGAAAGTTATTTCACTCCATCAGAGGACATTGCAGATAATCAATTTCACATGTGGAACAGAGTTTTCACCTAGCACCATAAATTCCAGCTTGAAGTTCCTTGTTACCCACAAGACTGAGAAATACAGTGTAGGGAAGAATCTGTTTAATTCTGTCTCTCCTCACATCACCCATCATCATTTCTGATGTGAAAACACAAAGCTTAATTAGCCCATATCTATAGATCCTAAATTTAAAAAGAAAAGCTGCTCCCGCTGAGGCATAGCCTTGCATGATGGATGAAGCCAACTGTTTCAACTGCTGAAAACTCTCCCAGTCTCACAGTCATAAAACTAAAGGGCAGGGAAAAGAGGCCATATGCTTTGTGCTGGCTATGGATTTATGTCTGTTTGGATAGAATGAAGAGTCCCTCCACTTCTTTAAAAAAGCAAAAACAACCAACAATTTCTTGTTCATTTTTGGAGGAACTGCTTCTTTTAAGTAGGGAGTGTTTTAAATATGTTTGTATGTCTAACATTAGGAAAGAGTACAAAAACTGCAAGGTACCTTCTTTTGTCTCCATTTCTCTGTTAATGGTCTAGACTTAAGGAGAGTCCGGATTATTTTTCTAACCTGGGAGAAGACAGCACAGATTTTTCTATTATTCTCAAATTTTGGAAAATATAAGTTCAACTATTATGGCTACTAGTATCTTTTAACACTGATTTTTTTCCTACAGGAGATCATTCTCTAAGTTCTGAGCTTTGCCTTTGGTGCTTCCAGATCCCTCCTGAGGGCTAAGGGAGACAGAGAAGCTGTGGCCCAGTGTGGGCTCATTCTTCCCTCTGGGCCCCTCCCCACCAAAGAGCATCTCCGTTTATGTTTGTTTACTTCCTATGAATAGTAAGTCTTAGAGCTGAATACATCCGGGTTCTTTTTAAAAAAAATATATATTTTATTGATTATGCTACTACAGTTGTCCCAGATTTTGGGACAGTTGCCCCAAAGAGGGAGCCTTTTGCCGCCCTCTACCTGGTACCCCACTTCCCTCGAGCAATACCCACTGCCTTAGTTCATGTCCGTGGGTTGTGCATATAAGTTCTTTAGCTTCTCCATTTCCTATACTGTTCGCAACATCCGCCTGTCTACTTTGTACCTACTGATTATGCATCTTAATCCCTGCACCTTTTCTCTCATTCTCCCCCTTCCCCCTCCCAGCTGATCCTTCAAATGATCTCCATATCAATGATTCTGTTTCTGTTCTGCTCGATTGCTTAGTTCGTTTTTATAGACTCAGTTGTTGATAGTTGTGAATTTGCTGCCATTTTAATGTTCATAGTTTTGACCATTTTCTTTTTCTTAAATAAGTCCCTTTAACATTTCATGTCATAATGGCTTTGTGAGGATGAACTCCTTTAGCTTTATCTTGTCTGGGAAGCACTTTATCTGCCCTTCCATTCTAAATGATAGCTTTGCTGGATAGAATAATCTTGGTTGTAAGGCCTCGCCTTTCATGACTTGGAATACTTCTTTCCAGTCCTTCCTTGCCTACAGAGTTTCTTTTGAGAAATCAGCTGATAAGTTTTATAGGAACTCCTTTGTAGGTAACTGTCTCCTTTTCTCTTGCTGCTTTTAAGATTCTCTCCTTATCTTTCATCTTGGGTAATATAATTATGATGTGTATTGGTGTGGTCCTATTTGGGTGATGTTTGGGACTCTCTGTGCTTCCTGGACTTGTATGTCTGTTTTCTTCACCAAATTAGGGAAGTTTTCTTTCATTATTTTTTTTCAAATAAGTTTTCCATTTCTTGCTCTTCCTCTTCTGCTTCTGTCATCCCTGTGATTCAGATGTTGGTGTATTTGGAGATGTCTAGAGGGTTCTGATACTATCCTCATATTTTTAAATTATTTTTCCTTCTTGCTGTTTTGCTTGAATGCTTATTTCTCCCTTATGGTCCAAATGATTGATTTGAATCCTGGCTTCCTCCTTTCCATGGATGGTTCCCTGTAGATTTTTCATTTCACTTAGTGTAACCTTCATTTCTTCCTTTATGTTGTTGCTGTACTCAATGAGTTCTTTGAGCATCCTGATCACCAGTGTCTTGATTTCTGCATCTGATAGGTTGGTCATCTCTGTTTCATTTAGTTCTTTTTTCTGGGGGCTTGTTCTGTTCTTTCATTTGAGCCATATTCCTTAGTCTCCTCAATTTGGCAGCCTCCCTGTGTTAGTTTCTGTGTATTAGTTAGAGCTGCTTTGACTCCCTGTCTTAGTTGTATAGCCTATTATAGAAAAGGCACCTGAAAATTGTGTAGGGTGGAGGCTTAGGTAATCACTGGGGCAGGGCAATCTACTTCACCACTTTGTGGCTCTGTGTAGGCAGAGGGCTCAGTGAGGGGACAGTGCCACTGCCTGGATTTTAGAGGTTTCCCAGGCACTTGCCTGATTTCCAGTCACTTCACCCACTTCCCAAATATGACTGGTGCCCTTCCAGCTGTTGCCTGGATTGCGGTTAATCTCATAGCAGGTAGATTTGTGTATGTTCTAAGTCCATGTGCGCTCTTTAAATGGGGTCTCCTGAAAACCCAGAAGTTTTCTCTGCCACCCCAACCCTAACTCGTTTTTACAGTCAGAAAGTTATGGGGATTTATCTTCCCAGCACTGGAACCTCGGGCTGTGCAGTCTGGCTTGGGGCTGGAATCATTCATTCCCAAGGTATCCGTTCTGATTTTTATCCACCATATATGAGTGTGGGACTGTCCATTCCACCACTTCTGCTGCTGCTCCACGTTGCACTGCATCTCTCTACCTCTCCACTCATCTCTGTGACTCTACCTTCATATCCATCTGAATGCATGTGGCTTCTTTAAATACTTGGTTGTCAGAGTTCCATACAGCTAGATTTTCTGATGGTTCTGGCTGTTATTTGTTTTAAGATCCAGCTGTAAATTCTTTTTTATGGTTGTATGAGGTGGCAAGGTGTGTCTACCTACACCTCCATCTTGACTGGACTTATTAGGGTTCTGTATAAGATTATTTTTGAGATAATTATTTCAGTTATTTAAAAGTATTAATTGAGAAAAAAGATTACCAATGATGTGTATAGGATACTCTAATTTCTCAGAATATATTTGTATTTATAATGATTAGAAAAAAGCATATTAGAAATAGGTACATTGAGTTATCTCTTACTGATGTAATTAGTAGCAAGTCATATATTCACTGTTTTGCTTCCTTGTATATTCTAAGTTTTCTGTCATTGGTTTTGTGAGAAGAAAAAATAATCACAAGTGGAGGTAAAGAAGAAAACTCATGTTTTCAACAAATTTGAACTTTCAAGGACCCAGCAGAATGAAGGTGTGGTTCAGTACCACCTGAAGAGGTGCTCTTCTAGAATGGCACTTGAGGAAAATGCCCTGCTTGTGGTGTGCAAGCGCCTGCATTGGGGCATCTCTGCAGCTCACATATCCATAAATGCTGCACGCTACTGGCTTTCAATTGGCCCCACCCTCCATTTTACAATAATGACCATTTCTAACCCTATGGTGATGGTATATTCAGTAGCAGGCAATTCAGACTTAAAGAACAGTCCAATGTAGTTGAGAAGATGGCCTGGTTCTCAAGAGAACCTATCCAAGCAGACAAACAAGAAAGCAAAGAAGAGAAGAAACTGCTGAAGCCCACCACACATTGGTTACAGAAAATTAGGACTAGGTCTTTGGTCTTTTGAGCTCCTCTAAATCAACTGGATTAACCCTTCTTCAGTGACAGAATGAGTCAGAAGCATAATAAATAAGACATTGACATTAGGGTCAAACATCTGTCAAAACCTTGGCTCTACCCCTAACCAGCTGGGAAGGTCACCTGCCTTCTTCATGCTTCAGCTTCCTCAACTGGGACATCAGGGTCATGATATTACTGTGCAGGGTTACTATGAGGCTTAGGTCCAAAATCTCATACATGTTGGCTGACACTAGGGATGGACATAGTCAGGGCTTACCAAATTTTATTAGTATGATATATAATATTATTGCACTCCCTTTGTTCCCCCATCTATCTGCTTTTCCTGGAAGCATCAAAACTGTATTTATATTAAGTCCAGTCAAGTTATAGATGTTGAAGTAATGTAGGTTTAGCTATGGGTTGTCCTTGACATTTGGGAAAATACAGCAAGAGACTGCAATGTTCTTTCAATTATAATTCTTTTACACAAATATGCTGCCCAGGTAATGGGTAAAAATAAGTAGGATCATATCCAGTCCCTCATCAGTCTGAGACTGGATATGAAGAGTGGGTAATATTTAGAGGAGCAAGGTTCACTGGAACACAAACTATGAATGAAGCAGAGGTCTGTATGTTATTTAATTTGAAAGTTTTCTAAATCTTTGCAAAATGTAAATCCATTTTATTAGAAACCATGTAGGATTTTTAACTGAAAAAAGTAAGTTAGAGCATATTTTTTTGTTTCATGGATATAAATAGATATACAGGATAGTAAATGTACATTTTTCCATTACACACTATATTGAAATAAAAATGGAAGGGACAAATATTTCAAGCTATCTTTCAGCAAATTAAAATAATCAGAAAATAATAAGAAGATTTGTGTGTCTAACCCAGAAAATTCCATGTCAAATGCCACACTTGAGTTAAATTTTTGAAAAACCTGCTTTGATCTAAGTATTTATACAATCTTGATATTTAATTGTTTGCATCATATCTGTAAAATGACACCCAAACACATCCTTCTTGTTACTCTTTATTTTTGAGTCTGTGATTTGTTTGTGCTTGGCTCACGTAAATTAAACATCACCTTCCTTTATCATCATGCTTATACACCTTGTAATCATGAATTATGCAGGCCAGCATTAGCTGTCTTATTGTGTGAGAGAGAGCAGCTGCATGGAACTCACAAAGGGGACACAGGAAATGGTTGAAGGGGCAAAATTGAGCCACATAGTTTTGACAGGAGGAATTGTCAAGCATCCTCCTGTTTACTGTGATTTTTATCAAGATATAAGCATAACATTTTAGGGAAACTCAGCTTCCCTATCCCAAATCTAGTCCTGACAATGCCCAATGGAATTAGAAATGAAAGAGGAAGAAAAAACTAAAACTGTTCACATTAAATTATTTTTTAAAACATTTTGTGTTCCTGGGGGAAGAATGGGGAGTCAAACTTAGGTGACTCACTCAAAAGCTAATGATACCCTTCTCTTTCCATTCTTCTGATTCTATTCTTCTCTTTCCCTTATTTATCCACAACTAGATATGTTTAGACACAGGTGAGATTTGATTGAATGATTCAATCATTGTACATTTACTGAGCACCTCCTAATTGATCTAGTGTGTCTTATCCCTGTATGCACATTGGAATCATCTGGGGAGATTAACAGATGTACTGAGGCCTGGGTTTCTGAATCTTTTACAACTCTTGAGTTAACTCAGTGTGTTTCCAAGTTTGAGAATACCTGGCCTAAATATATGGGATTCAAAGGTAAATCAGGATTTCCCCTCTCCAGGAGATTACTAAATTATCAGGATAATTCAGACCCAAATAAGCAAACAAAAAACTAAGCCACATTTTTTCCTATGTCATTTTTCCTTTCTTTTCCTCCTTTCTTTCTTTTATTCAAATATTTATTGAGTCTTTTATGTGCCAGAAACTGAGGCAACAGTGACACTACCTTATGTGCCAAGAGTGCATGGTTTGGTGGCAGACACAGGCAATCAAAGTAAGATACCAGTGCACTGTTGGTGGGAATACAGACTGGTGCAACCACTCTGGAAATAATATGGAATTTCCTCAAAAAACTAGAAATGGAACTGCCT
This sequence comes from Tonatia bakeri, assembly GCA_004024845.1. Lineage (NCBI taxonomy): Eukaryota > Metazoa > Chordata > Mammalia > Chiroptera > Phyllostomidae > Tonatia > Tonatia bakeri. The sequence goes on from PVIA01017613.1 coordinate 14,934, forward strand.
TTTGACCAGGAGATACCACCTCTGGAATATGTCCAAAGATTCTTGAAACACAAATTCAAAAGAATACTCATATATGCACCCCTATGTTCATAGCAGTGTTATTTATAACAGCTAAGATATGGAAACAGGCTAAGTGCCCATCAGTAGATGTGTGGTGCATCTATACAACAGAATACTATATGGCAGGAAGAAGAGAAGAAGAAGAAGAAGAAGAAGAAGAAGAAGAAGAAGAAGAAGAAGAAGAAGAAGAAGAAGAAGAAGAAGAAGAAG